>PVJA010053345.1:0-12010 GCA_004027025.1 Myocastor coypus
TATATATATTTTTTAATTTTTTTTAAATGTTTCTTTTTTATTATTCTTTTTTATGGCCAGGTCAGCCTGCCCTGGGGGCAGGGCTGGCACAGCATGTGGTGCTGGGGATTGAACCCCGGTCCCTGCCACCACCTAAGCTTTCCTAAGCAGGCACTTTAGACCACTGAGCCATCCCGCCAGCCCAGGTATTTGGTATATTAACATGACTTAAATCTTTTTTCTTGTCCTTCCCTTTTGCAAAAGATCTCTCTTCTTCTATCAGCCATTTATTTGTTCTCTTTATTTCCACTTTGCTTTACTCCAGTGAGATACATGACATACCTTTCAAGCTTTCTTTTGTATTTCTTGCCATAGTATCATCACAATATATTCAGTAAACCACAAGGGGTACACTTTTATGTAGACCTGCATTGTCTACCATTGCTCATGCTCTGGGACTGGCTCTTTTAAATTGTATTTGAATCATGAGAAGAAGAAACTTACTAAGAAAGGAAATTTATTTTCATTCTTTCACCTCTAACTTTAAATTTGTTTGTCCATCACTGTGTTTCTGTTCTCCTGAAAGCACAGACCCTGCACACTGCTCACTGTTCCCCACGCCTTGCTGTTCCTCAAGTTGGATCTGGAGGTATCCAGTGGGAAAGTGCTTCCTTTCTAGTTCAGGAGAGGGCTGTCTTGTTATTTGAGGCCACAAACACAGTAATAAAGAAGACTCTTAACTTAGTTTTATTGTTGCATCTCACAACTTTGTGGACCTAACATATATGACACAGGGAAAGGCCAGGCTCAGGTACTACAGGGTCTTTGAGTTGAAATTGTGGGTAGTGTAAGTGACCTAAATAGAACATGTTAGGGTTGTATAGTAATGTGTTAGCCTGCATTGTTTTTCTGGATAATGGCCAAAGACCTAAGCTCCTGGGGCAGAGGTGAAAGATGAATTACTCAGAGCAGTAGCATTGGTCATAGACTCAGCATTTGTGTTTGTACTTTGTCACCGTTCACAGGGTGACGTGACAAGGGCCACGTGGTAACATACAGAGCGTGGGTTGTGTCAGAGGCGAATGACTCCAAGTGTGAGAGTTTGTGTCTAGGTGTCCCCGAAGCCGCCTGCAGTCGTGGGGCAGCTTCTGGAGTTTGTGATTGGTTATTGTGGGTGCTGCACCTCCCCTGGGGCAGTTGATTCGCATTTCAGTGTAAGGAAGGAAGAGAAGTCAGCTGCTTGAGCGGCTGCTGCTCCTCGCTTCATTCTTGCTCTTTGCCTGCCACCCTGAGAGGTGGTTCTCTGCCATGTGCCCCTCTGCCTCAGAGTCAGCCGAATGTGGCCTGAAACCTCCACTAACTGTGAGCTAAATAAACCTTTCCTTCCCTCATTTTGAGTGTCCAGTATTTGTCCCGTCAATGAGAGAAGAGTAACTAAGACACCTGTGCTGAAATCATTCTCTCTGGAACACTCAAATGCTTTTCTTTAGAGACACGGTGACTGATTTTACATTGGTTTTTGTGATTAATTGGTATTTACTGTGCCCATAAGACTAAAGAAATGTTTCAGTTTTAGTTTTCATAACAGACTGTGGATCTGGAGGTAATACCAGGTGCATATAAGTTCTTTGATGCCAGGGTTTGTTTTATGTGCTTCTGTGTTCCTCTTGCCATAAGCTTCCAGTTTGTAAGGAGGAAAGTCTGTTCCCTCTCTGTACCCCTGCTTCTTCCCTCCTACCACCCTCTTTCCACTCCTCTCTTTCTCTCAGTATTATAATAAAACTTTTTAGCTCATACTTACAGAAGAGGAGTGTCTGCTTGTAGAAGTGTGTATGTGTGTTGAGCTATTTCATGTAGGTACTGGGAAACAGTAATGTCTTCCACATGTATGGGTAAAGATTTTTAAAACAGACTAGGGATTTACAAAATGTCTTAAATACCTCACAGATTATACACATACTAAAAATAGGGCCAGCCAGATAGCTGGTGGACTACAGCACCTGCTTAGGCAGAGCGCAGTGGCAGGGGTCGGATCTCCAGCGGGCCCTGCTGCGCCCCCCCCCCCCCAGGGTGGCTCAGATGGAGATTGAGACTGCTTGTGCTGAGAGTGCCTGGAATCCCAGCCCTTGGGAGGCTGAAGGTAGGAGGATCGCTGTGAGCCTGGTCTGTGTAGTGAGACCTGTAGATGCTACAGACCCTGTACCAGATACATTAGAAAGTGTGCATGTTGTTAAAGTAGCATTTTTCTAGATTCTAATGATAAAATTCGTGTACTAGTTTGAAACAAATAATTAAAATAAAAAAGCCCTGTACTTGAGAGTTCTCTTTAAGTAAGATTATTTTTATTTATCGTTTGGACAATGTATCTTTAAAACAAATATTTGTTGTATGGATATTTAAGGAATTATACACTTGTTTTATTCCAACATTTATTTAAAAATCACTGTTAGATATCCACAAGAAGTGAAAGTTTGAACTTGTAAATTAACTTAGTTTTGTGATAAGCATATACTTTCCAATATGTAGTTCACTATATTCTATTATCTGTGTATTAGATAGATTGTATTAATGTGTCACCTCAAAATAATTTGAACATTTTAATATATTCAATTTTAATATTGTTCTAAGTATGCTTCAAAATTCACAGTTCTTTCTTACAAGTTGCAGAATGTCATTCAGATGTTCACTGCATCTGTCCCATTTTAATTACACCTTCCCTATTTCTATTTTGGCATAAACTGCTTTCATCTGTTTATACAAGCATTAGGATTCTTATCCCTGCTGTAAAATCTGTATTTATAAATTCATGGACCTTTCTCTACTAGACAGAGTAGTTAAGGGCTTTCATGTTCCTCAGTCTGAAAGAACGGGTTCAACAAAGCTCATTTTTAATGCTTAGTATGATAAATACTTGAATTGGCAAATGTGTATCTTACAAGAAGGGCAACTCCTTCAAAAGCCTTTATCCTCCGCAGCAGTGTTCTCAGAGTGATCTTTGGGGACATTTCTGTAGATGAGGGGTGATGTGTTATGCATGACACCAGTTAGACTTTGGGTGATTTAATTGTAATCACAGTTTTTTTTGTCAGTAAAACACAGCTCAGAAATATGGTTTGACTTCCATCCAAAATGGAATTTGCAGGTTTAGGTTGATATTATAGTACACATGTTTGTCACGTTTGCCTCAGCTTGTGATTGGATTTTAGGGAAACATAAAACTTAAATTTGCTCATAGATCCAAGTGGCCTTGAAATGACTTACATGTGACAGAGTCATTTATTATCTAATTTCCTCCTTTTGGTGGAGATTTTCTGTAAGACTGAAAGAGTAATTAGTTGACAACTTACATTTGTGTGATTTTTTTTTTTTTCACCTTGCATGATAAAGTGCTGGAGAGGGAAGTTGGTAATAGAATGGCTAACACAATACTGTCTTAGAGGAGCTAGCTCTTTGCTTGGCTTTATGGGAGCCCCTTATAATTCTTCTGCCTGGACCCTCTGCATGCGGCAAGGATACTACTTTTCTGCATTTATTTATATGAATTAGGCTCAGTCATACTCTAAATAGCTGAGTACCTGAAACTCCAAATGCCTACTGGTATGCCCTTTTGCCCAGCTCTGGGCCCCTTTAGTTCAGTTCCTCTGGGCTGTCTTCCTGAGACCAGATATCACTGCCAGCACGTGAATGTGTAGGCCTCAAGGGTCACAAGACAGGGGTATGTTTAGGAGCTGCAGGACAGAGGCCTGGCACTTTGGTCTCGGTGTCTACTTCATATGGATGAACCCCGCCACAGGTGTACATCCCAGGGTATGGCCGTGTGGAGAGGCTGGTGGCCTGTGGACTGAAGGCTACATGCATGTGGGTGTGGCCCTGTGCAGTACTCTGCAAGGCTGCAGGTGACTCTACTTTTTAAAGTCCATTCTGCCCTGACACAGAACTTGGAAAAGTTCTAGACATCAAAATCCTATCCTCCTCTTCAAGTATACATGCTAGGAAGTAAGACAGATGCAAGCATTAGTTAGGAAGGTCTGCTTCTTGTGGAAGAAGAACTGACCAGGTGTAACCATCAACTTGTTTTTAAGTTAAAAAAAAAAAAAAAAGATTTATGCAAGAGTGGCTTTCATATACCCTCCTACCCAGACTCTATAGATACAAAATAAGGGCTTTCTAGAGTCTGTGTTCTAAAAGTAGAGAACTGGGCTGTTTCTATAGAATTATACATCTTAACAGCTAATGGAAAATTTAGTTATTAAAGTCCATAACAAAAAATAAATAAAATGCATAGCAGATGCTAATTTTGTTGCTTTTAATACATTAGACATAAGCAGCTCAGCAGCTTGCAGAGCAGTGGTTCCAGTTGTTTTATTGCATTTTTAAAAGCTCCTTTCTACTATTTAGTCTTGTTTGTTTTTTCTCTATTTTATGAAATTGGGCTCAGTGTTCATACTGTCCAGCTCATGCCAAAAATCTGTGCTGAGTCACCTCCCCACAGAGACCTACTGTGAGGGTGAGACATCACTGACTTTTCATAGTCGGACTGTGTGCACTTTGTGTATTTTATGCACGTCATTCATTTCTACATTTATTCACTGAAGGTTTGTTGTGTGCCCTGTGCTGACAGACATTTTATTTATGCTTTAAAACTCAGAAAAGATTCTCAGAGCTCTGTTGTTATTTCGCAGTATCAATTAAATGTCCTCTACAATAAGAAAAATAAAGCTGTGTTTTGTAACAAATGTTTCCATTTTGCTCAGTGAGAACTTCTATTTTATGTAGCAGAGATTTCCTTATTTAGGAAACCTATGTGAATTTATTTTACTAAAATCTTCGATGATTTGAAAGGAAAAGCTAATAATATTATGCTGCCCTAAAAACTGTATTGAGAAACAAGAAAGGTAGATTGCATATGTGAAAGTCTAATTAATAGTGAAACTCCTGAAGAATTCTCATCCAGGTGTTCAAAATAATGAGTTCAGCAAGGTTTTGGGTTACAAGATTACACAAATATGGATTACATTTTTGCTACCATGTCAGTGTATCTGAAAATAATTTCATTCCCAGTAGCATCAGATGCTCTTAATTGATAGTGAAAAGGCTAAGAAGCAGTACAACAGTATCATGAAGAAGAAACACTGAAGGTTACACTTAGCAGAGTAAGCAAGGCATGTGTGCTGAACATCATAAAATCAGGCTGAAAGATATTGAAGGCAAGAAATAAATGGAAATGCACCTCACGTGCATGGCGTGAAAGACAGAGCGTTGTTAGGATGGCGGCATTTCATTTCACGTGTCTAGGGCAAGTCCTACCGCAACCCCAGATACTTTCTTACATGAACCGCAGAACACATGTGAACATGCCTTTGGAAACCCACGGGACTATCGTGGGTAAAGCAGTTGTGACAGTGATGAACAGATTCAGAAGGCTCACCCTTCCTGACTTGCAGACATATATTAACACTGCAGTAATCAAGACAGTGGATATTGGGAAGAAACCTGTGTAAATCAGTGGAATTTGATTTAAAACCTAAGAAAAGAACCTTGAATCTTTTTTTTTTTTTTTTTTTTTTTTTTTTTTGTCTTTTTGAGACAGGGTCTCACTATGCAGTTCAGGCTGGCCTTGAGCTCACTTTGGTAGCCCAGGATGGTCTCAGACTCACACTGATGATCCTCCTGCCTCAGCCTCCGAAGTGCTGGGATTACAGGTGTGCACCATCATGCCCAGCAAGAACCTTGAATCTTAAGGTCACTTCATTTTTAAAATTGTTGTTATTTGTCATACACAGTGACATGTGCCTATAGTACCAACTCCTCGGGAGCCTGCAGCTTGTGTAGTGCATACAGACATATATTGTAGATTGTTTAAATCAGGGTAAACATATCTATTTTCTCAAACATTTATCAATTTTATGGTGAAAACATTAAAACTTACTCTAGCATTAGCACTGTGTGGTAGTACAAGCTTGTCATCTCACCACTCAAGAGATTGAGGCAGGAGCATCTCAGTGAGTTCCAGGCCGGCTTGAATTCTATAGCAAGACCCTATTTCAAGAAAGCAAAGCAAAACAAAACAAAAAACTTACAACATTTGAAAATGGGAAGCACAGTATTGTGTTTTTTCTTTTTTATTTATTTATTTATTTATTTTGTGCAGTAACTCTACTGTGCAGTAGTACTGCAACAAAACTTGCTTCTTTGTAAGTATAACTCAGTACTTGTGTCAGTCAGAGTTTTATTAAAGGAAAAGATATAACACAAATGTATAAGAAATTATAAGATTGGCCGAGGTCAGAAAGCCACAGAGTCAGATGAGGAAGCATGCAAGGGGGCTCCTACATACTGGAGACTGAAGGATTCAGTTTACAGTCTGGAGCCCCCACAGTGCTGGAAGTTCGTGTCAGGAGGCTGATGGGTCTGTGATGGAAGGCTCATGAGCCTGCGCCGGAAGGCTGAAGGGTCCATGTGACAAAGCTGGAGAGTCTGTGCTAGGAGCTTGGAGCCCGTGTCCATGGGAAGATCAGAGCCCCCCAAGGAAATGCAGTGCTCCACCCTCCTCAGTTCTGGTTTATATCCTTTAAGCGGTGCATCACTCTAGGGTGGGGCCTGAAGGCCCTAGGGTACGGAATTGCTAAGTGGATTTGGTTAAGCTTTTAACTTAAGTTGACACTGTAATAACCAGTACAGTTCTTGTTGAATAGCACCCTCCACTGAGCCTGTGCCACCTCTGGTTTCCACTGTGCTCTTAACTTACCAGATCAGCTGTTTTAGCTTTTCCATGAGTGAAATCACTTACTACCTCTCTGCCTGTGCTGACATTTCACTTACCATAAGGATCTCATGCCCGTCTCTATCACACAAATGACAAGATCCTTTTTATGGCTGAATACTATACTGTGCATAGGTGCCACTGTTTTATTACATTATATTATATTATTTATTTATTTATTTATTTAGTCTGTTCATCAATTGGTGGACACTGCTATTTCCACCTTGCAGTTGTTGTAAACCAGTGCTGAGGTGAACTTTGAAGTAGAGATGGTGGTGTGGTTACCACTGTCATTTCCTTTTGATGTATACACAACAGTGAGATTGTTGGATCATATGGTGCATCTAATCTGAAAAGTTTTGAAGAAACTTGTATTTCCTTAACATTCTCACTGTTGTCCCTACCCTGTTCCCTACGTCTTTGCTAGTGTCTGCCATCTTTGCTGTTTTTGAATCACTTACCTGAGTTCCAAGTTCATACAGTGTCAAATAAATCATTTCTGAAAAGTGCAATGGAACAATTCCACGTCCTAGTGCAGAGGGATGAAGTTAGATTTCTATGCATAGAACAGCTAGCCCAACTTGGATTTAAGAAGTGAAGTTAGAAGGCTTGGGGAAAACCAGAGCAGTACATACCTTTGCTTTGTGACCATTGGCCAGGCAGTAGTTTCAAAGGAGTGACATGAAAGTGAAGTGTCAAGCTGGACCTGGGGACCCACTGCTGAAGTCCCAGCCATCTCAGAGCCAAAGGTAGAAGGTGCAGAAATTTGAGTCCTGTCTGAGTAGGTTAGTGAGAACCTGTCTCAAAATAGAAAATAAAACATATGCAAAAGGCTTGGTGTGTAATGCGGCGGTACGGTGGCTCAGGGTGTGGTCCTTGGTACCATGGAGGAAAAAAAAAAGGAAAATATGAAAAGGAAAAATTGATGATATGTTAGTTTATTTCAAAATTTTAACTTTTTTGGTACAGATATTGCCAATCTGTTGTAAAAGAGAACACAGAATAGGAAAAACATTCTTGAAAGTTATTTTTCTCATAAAAAGCTTGTATTCAGAGGCAAATAATTTTATTTTATTATTTTTTAAAGAATTTTTTATTTTATTTATTTATATATTTTTCTTGTTTCAGAACCTTTGTTTATTCACTCATTTTTACAGCCAGCTCAGCCTGCCCTGAGGGCAGGGCTGGCTCAGCATGTGGTGCCTGGGATGGAACCCTGGTCCCCTGAAGCCTCCCAAGCTTTCTCAAGCAGGCACTTTAGACCACTGAGCATCCCACCGGGCCCCAAGAATTTTATGATATAATAGTAGAATAAAAAATTCCAAATAAAAATGTACAAGAGGGGTTAGATGATATTGCTGCAGGAAAGATGTGCAAACTGATAATAATCACAGTAAGATGTCCTCAGCGTCACTGCTTATTAAAAATGTAAATCATATTCTCAGACACTGTCACACACACACTGGGGTGGCTTAGACAGATGATAAGAAAGTGGTATAATAAGAAAATTACAAGCTCATGCATTGCTCCTGAACTATAAAATGATACTGTTACTCTGCAACAGGACTTATAGAATGTTGAGGATACCATGTGTCTTATGCCACCCCTAAGAATATACTTTAGAGAATTCATTTAAGAGCCTTTTCTTTTTCCAGGTGGTTGAGATGATAGGGATAAACTTTTCTTGAGACTAAAAATTTCCTGGACCTCCAAGCCTTTAGATTATATCATATCTAATTATGGTACTTTGTACCAAGTGGGAAATGTATGTTTTCTTCCTCTTATAGGAAGCTCGTTTGTTCATTTATTTATTTAATTCTTTTGTGCCTGGGCTTCCCTTTGTAGTTCTGGTTGGCCTCAGTCTCATGGCTGTCCTCCTGCCTCAGCCTGCTGAATGCAGTAATTACAAGGGAGGCTATGCACCTTATCATCTTTGAGCTTGGCAGAAATGAGGATGCATTTTTTATTAAGTCTGATTTTAAAAATTGGCTATATATTCTCCAAGTACCAAAAAGTTAAGTAACCTGCAACTTGCAGTATTGAATAAACTTCTCCGTTCACCCTAGGTAATCCTGGCCTTTTGAATTATGTAGCTAAGAAATTAAGAGTGGAGTAAGCCAAAAAAAAATTAATTGGGGTGCTTGCCACAGACAGCGTTGAAGGCTGGGGCTGCTTCGCCTTCTTCCTCAAGGGGCTTTGACATGGTAACTCTGTGTGTGCTGCTCTGCCAGTGTGTCAGTGAGGAAGATCCGCCCTGGACCACTCTGCATGTGAAGCAGGTTCCTACATGCAGTTCTCTTTCAGTGATAGCTCTTCTCATGTACTAAAAATTTTTATTCCTGATGAATAAAGTCTTGCCCTTATGCAGTTCACAAATGCTGACTTCTAACACAAGGCATACCTAATGTAATTATGCTTCTGAACATCCTGAATATAAATTATTTTAAATTTAAGCACATCTGGTTGTAGCATTTTTGCAAATGTAATCTAAATGATGAGCAAATGTTATTTCATATAATGATCTGATTTGGTAAGCTCAAAAAAATTTAATTTAAGCCAAGCCAACACAAATTGAGTTGATCATTATAATTATGTTATTTTATTTTTATTAAGATAGCATTTTATAAGATATCTTTGGGAACAATAATGTCTTCTTTTTTCCACAGATGTAGAACATATATTTTACTCATGCTGTGCAAATAAATGCCATTGAATACAGATGTGAGAAAATCAGGTATAACTTAATGAGTATAGATTACTTTATTAAGGTAGTAATTTACTTTTAGTATTAACATATGGAATAAACATGCTCTTGGTCCTTCTTTTGAATATTTTACAATAGAAAGTGTAGTTCATTAGCAGTTAATTTGAAACTTTCAAACTAGTTTCTTAAAATATAAACAAAATTACGCTTAATCATCCATCTATGTGTAAAAAGAGAATGTGTTAGGGTTTTTGCTTTAGAACCTGGTTTCTGATCACTGGACAGTGAAATCCGATGAGTTTGCTCTGGTGCACGCCCCTGCTCTTACTGGCTGTCCTCCCTTCCTGCTCCTTCTAAGACATGTGTGCATGAGATGAAAACCAATCCAGAAATGCTCAAAAGGAGTCCATCAATGTAATAGAAATGTACTGGGTTTCCTGGACATAGACATGAATTTTAAATGTTGCGCTGTTTTGTAGAAATAAATATGAATATCTCTGTGAAAACAACATAAAGTCATTGAGCCCAGAGGCACATATATTTTATGAAGTTTTTGTGGTAAAAAGTAGACATGTGGGCTGATCAAATAGTTTAGCAGATTAAAGCACCTGAAAACAGGTGTAGCAGAAGGGGTTTGATCCCTAGGCCTGCTGTGCCAGCCCCACCCCTGGGGCACACTGAGACAGCACCTGAGACTGTACATGTAATCCCAGCTCTAGGGAGGCTATAAACAGGTAAATCACTATGAGTCCAATCTATTAGTGAGACCCTGAACATCCTGTAGACTGTCCCCCCCCCCAAAAAAAAAACAAACAAACCCCAAAAAACAGAACAAAACAAAACTAGACATTCTTCTACCAAAGCTTATTTAGTGAGACAAACTTTGTTGGTTTGAATTTGTGGTTTTGGTACCTGGTCTACACAGCTCCAGCTAACAGTGATGCGCTTATTTTCAGCCTCCTCAGGGCTGGGATTACAGGTGTGCACCTTCGTGCCCAGTCTTGGTGGCCTGCTTGGTGCATCTGGGGGATGTGTGTGTTGGGGCAGCATGTGGTGCTGGGCGTCAAACTCCTCTGTTCTCAACTACGCAGGTGCTTAGTCTGCTGAGCTATCTCGCTGGCCCTTTGACGTTGATGTTATACTTCAAGCCATCCATTTTGTAATGAGTGCTGAGAATAAAAAGTGATACCATGATGCTCAGTGTGGCTTCAAGCGAGTCACACAACTTCACAGAGTCAATGAGGAAGACTTGTAGACAGCACATGACCCAGTGATAAATGTCACCTGAAGCGAGTAACCATGTGGCAGCGCCCAAAATGAGCCTGCTTAAGAGAAGAGCCATACTCTGTTATTCAGGAGAAGGAGGAAAGGTGACCACCAGTGCCTACAGACTTTGAGGGTGTGTGGTTTGCCCGGTGTCTGGTGAGCAGACGGCACAGCACCCCGGGTTCAGGATAGCAAGAAGCAGAGATGGGATGTGGAAGGGGGCCAGGGAGGAACCGTGGATCGGTCTTTAGTGACAGGAGGAAGTGAAGAAGCTCACCTTTCAGCAGTGAGGAAGCAGGTCTGTGCTACAGTCTGCCAGTTGTTCACTAAAGGTTTGGGTGCTGTGTAGTCAGGGAAATCATGTCCTAGGAGGAAGGAGGACGAGTAATGCTGAATGTGTATTTTTAAAAGACATGTTAGCTAGAGAAGACACGTGACTATTTTAGTTACTTTTCTTATTGCTGGGACAGAAATACCAACACCCAGAGTTGAAGGGGGACAGGTTTATTCAGCTCACAGTCTGTAGAGGTTTCAGTCCATCGTCAGCTGATTCTACAGCAGGCTGGCTGGCAGAGGAGTGTGGAAGAGGAGGAGCAGTTCATGGTGAGAGGAAGGTGGCAAGCAGCGAGCAAAGAGCTGGGACCCGCCCTTTGCCTCGTGTATCTTGTCCATGCTACCCATCCTTGGGGCGGGAGCTCTCACGCCCAGAGTGTGACAGCCTTCATCCTAGCATCACACTGTGAATCGATCCCAGCACCATGTACGCTAGATGTAGCCATCTCTGAAAAGCCGCTCCCCAGCCAGCTTGAGGCTTTAGGGGAACACCTAGACACAGCCATAATGGCGACACCTAGGATAGGACCAGGGTGCTGGCTGCACAGCTCCCACTGCAGGTGAAAGTGAATGAGGCAGCAGCACAGCCTGGAGTGCAGAAGCTGGGAGCTGCAGACACTCAGTCACCAGGGTCTGTGTTCCCTCTGCATGTAGACTGCTGAGTGCCAGAGAGTAAAAGGTGGCTCAACAATGGCCCACGCTTGTATTTTTAAGGTCCTTCTAAATAAGGTGAGTTTAGTTTGACTTGTTCTAAGATTTCTATGTCTTAAAAACATTTTCGGGACAATGTATAGTGAAATACTGAAATGGCATGCTCCATGGCTCAGTGGCAGAGTGCCTGCCTGGTAAGCACAAGGTCCGTAGTTTGATTTCTGGTACAGACAAGAAAAGAGAAAGGGCTGGGAGATAGCTCTGTGGCACAAGTACCTGACTGGCAAGTGCAAGGTCAAGAGTTCAAACCCCAG
>PVJA010053346.1:0-11964 GCA_004027025.1 Myocastor coypus
TTTTTTTAATTTTATTTATTTATTTTTTTCTTGTTTCAGAACCTTTGTTTGCTTATTCATTCATTTTTTATGGCCGGCTCAGCCCACCCCAAGGGAAGGGCTGGCGCAGCATGTGGTGCCTGGGATCGAACCGCGGTCCCTGAAGCCGCCTAAACTTTCCCAAGCAGGCACTTTAGACCACTGAGCCATCCCGCCAGGCCCCACTTTTTTTTTTTTTTTTTAAATGGCATCAGGAACTGAGCTGTATCTCTGGTTCCCTCATCTCATCTTTACCCAGCACTTAGTCAAGCCTCTTGTCATCTTTCAGCCTCGTTTTCCTCATCTGCCCAAATTGTTATCTCTCTGAGGTAGATGAGAGGTTTCAACAAAATAATGCACGTAAATGCATAGCTTGGCATTACGCCATGTAGCTACTGCGTGTCTGGCACCCTTCTGAGGACTTTCAATCCAATGCCTTAGAGTTCTTTTTTTTAATTTTTATTTTATTTTATTTTTTTATTTTTTCTTGTTTCACAACTTTTGTTTGTTTGCTTATTTATTTTTTTGGCTGGCTCAGCCTGCCCTGAGGGCAGGGCTGGCACAGCATGTGGTGCCGGGGATTGAACTGTGGTCCCTGGAGCCACCTAAGCTTTCCTAAGCAGGCGCTTTAGACCACTGAGCCATCCTGCCAGGCCTGCCTTAGAGTTCTTGCAGCAAATGAGGAGAGCTCCTTTTGGCATCCCTGTGTCAACAATAAGGACATGGAGGCTCACCGACGTCTCACGACCTGACCAAGATCACAGTGCCAGGAAGGAATTCAAGAGCAAGAAGCGGGGCCCAGAAAGACAGCTCTGGGCCCCACACCTCCTGCAGGAATTTGTTGGTTCCCAGGCAGTGAAACTCTAAAGCTGGTCTCAGCTGCCCGAAACTCAACCGCAGAGAGCTGGCTCTCAACCCCCTCACTGGCTCCCTTCTTTGCTCCCAGCTCCACCCTGCCACCCCCATTCCCTCCCTGGCCCTGAGGCCCTGCTTCTTTCCCAAACCTGCTCTGCTACAATTCTTTCCAGATGCCCTCATCTGTAAAATGGGGATAATCATAGTGTCTGGGTCAGGGGTGGGTTGTGAGGATCAAACGATGCTTCTTCAGGTATGGTACTTGGAGCCTGGCGGGATACATACTAGCTGTGGGTTCTCAATAAATAGTATCGATCATTGTTACCCCTGGCACTGTAATATACTGTCTCTGAAGCCCTGGTAAACAGGCCAAGTAGTAGCATGTTCTGTATTTGATGGCTGAATAAATGGAGGCTTAGAGGCATGGATGAGCTGCTATCCAGGGCTGCCCAGCTAGGAAGTAGAGAGCAGGACTTGGGGCCCAGCGGGATGGCTCAGTGGTCTAAAGCCCCTGCTTGGGGAAGCTTGGGCAGCTTCAGGGACTGCGGTTTGATCCCTGGCACCACATGCTGCGCCAGCCCTGACCTTGGGGTGGGCTGAGACGGCCATAAAAATGAGTGAATAAACAAAGGTTCTGAAACAAGAATAAAAATAATAAATAAAAAAAATTAAAAAAAAAAAAAAAAAAGAAAAAGGACTTTAAAAAAAAAAGAGAGAGCAGGACTTAACCAGGGCTTGCAGGCCCCCAGAAGTGACCCCACTCACTTTTGCTTTGCTGGACAAGCATGTGAGCAAGCTATGATCGATACCTATTATCTGCCTATAATCCTAGCACTTGGGAGGCTGAGGCAGGAGGATTGTTGTGAGTTTGAGACCAGCCTGGGCTACAAAAGTGAGCTCAAGGCCAGCCTGAACTGCATAGCGAGACTGTCTCAAAAAGACAAAACAAAACAAAAAAGACCAAAAAAACCCTATTATCTACTTCCTGCATGTTTCAGGCCAAGCTCTGGGGGACATTCAGAGAGAAATCTGGCATGGTCCCTTTTTTTTCTTTTTGAGACAGGGTCTCGCTATGCAGTTGAGGCTGGCCTTGAGCTCAACTTTGTAGCCCAGGCTGGTCTCAAACTCGCACCAATCCTCCTGCCTCAGTCTCCCTTACAGGAGTGAGCCACCATGCCCGGCTCCTTTTTTTTTTTTTTTGTGGTACAAGGGATTGAACTCAGGACCTTGTGCTTACTCCACTGAGATATCTCCCCAGTCCTGACCTGGACCCTTGAAGGAGGTTAGAATGCAACTGATAAACAAAGAACGAATAGCCTTGATTGTTGCAGTGGAACATACTATGGGTCAGGAGAGGGCAAGAGGTCCTCTGGGTGTAAGAGGGACACAGGCAGGGAGGGCTTCTCAGAGAAGGCGAGGTCCCTGAAGGACCAAAGAGATACGGAGACTGAAAGGGCCTGTGGACTGCAGATAAGGTCCGGGATGTGGCCTTAGTGACAATTCTTGAGGCTCCTGCTAAACCAGGATCTATGCTGAAAACTTCACTT
Organism: Myocastor coypus; assembly: GCA_004027025.1. Classification (NCBI taxonomy): domain Eukaryota; kingdom Metazoa; phylum Chordata; class Mammalia; order Rodentia; family Myocastoridae; genus Myocastor; species Myocastor coypus. Next base: position 2,421 of record PVJA010053346.1, read on the forward strand.
GGATTACCTCATTAGATTTCCCAATGATTCTATAAGGTAAGTATTATTATGTATGAGAAAACTAAGGCCCAGAGAATTTTAAAAAAACTTGCCTAGGCTCACACAGTAAGTTCAGCAGGGACTGAATTGGATCCCAGTGATGTTGGTGACAAAGCCACAGTGGAGGGCTTTAAATGCCAAGGCTCAGCTCTCCGTGGAAGTCACACAGCACCAGACAGGAATCAGCACACCTGCCATTCACAGTCTAAGTCATGCCCCTGTGTCAACTGGGGAATGTAAACAGATGACCAGCGATGAAGGCTTGAAATAAAAGAGAGGCCCTTGTGACACAAGGATTGCTTAGGAGAAACCTGGAGTTGTCCAGATATTTACTAAGCATTCAGTCGTGGGTAGACAGCTGAACGAGTGCTCTGTACTTCTGACTCCCCTTACCCAGGGGTACGGGTGAAAGCACAGGGCGTGGCTCTGCAGGGAGTGGGGAGGAGCCCTTTGCTGGAGCACAAGAGAGCTCCAGAGCTGGACTGTGCCAGATTGACTGCCACTTGTCAAGCTGGCAGATCTCTCTGTATGACCTTGGGCAAGTTACCCCGCCTTCTCAGACCCGCCCACGTTATCTTCCTCTTCCCAGGGCTGTTTGAGTAAATTAAATAAAGCAACCCAGGGGCCCGGCAGGATGGCTCAGTGGTCTAAAGTGCCTGCTCAGGAAAGCTTAGGCGGCTTCAGGGACCACGGTTCGATCCCCGGCACCACATGTTGCGCCAGCCCTGCCCTCAGGGCAGGCTGAGCCAGCCATAAAAATAAAAAAAAAAAAAATAAATAAAAAAATAAAAAAACAACCCATCCAATGGTCTAATGGAGTTTAACATATAGTAAGTATGTCAATAGATGTTACTTTTCCCCTTAACATTAAATGTTAAGCTCTGTCCCTTGGTCCCTGTCAAGTAAGGGTATGGGTGTCCTTGTTATCTTTTTAGCAGGAAATGGGATACAAACACATATAATCTAGCTAAAACAGCGGCAAAGATTTAACAAAAGGCGATGCACGGTAGGGTCTAACTTCGGGGGCTGACTTCTGTGTCAAAGTGTTTTCTCCTAGCTCCAGAAAGCCCGAGCCCATGAGCCCATTTGTCTGTACACTGCTTTGGCAGGCTGTGCCATCTATCCCGGAACCACCGTTCATCCCAGTTTCCGCGGGCTGCTAGCGCCCGCAGACACCAGGGAAACAGTAGATATCGCGGTCCCTTTAAGCAGTAAAGCTGGTGGTGCAATCTGGGTTCCGAAAGCCGGTCCTTTCCGGGGGGTGGAGCCTGTACCTGTTGCAGCAGCCAATTGGAGCGCAGCATTTTCCGCGGGAAATCCGAATTTCGCGGCACGTAGTTTGGCGCTAAAAAAAAAAAAAAAAAAAAAAGAGAGAGACAAGAAAAAAGAAACCGAGAAAGGCTCGGGGCCCAGAGAGCGATTTGAGAGCGACTCGGGGCTTTGAGGTCCCCTCCTCTGTCCGAGCGTTCCTGGTCTCTGCCAAGCTTGCGGGCTCTGGGACCCCTCCCCCCGGTCCCAGCGCCCAGGCTCTTGGGGCGCGGGCCGTTCTCTGGGAGGACAGCCCCTGGCAGTGCCACTGCCTGCCTGGCGATCTCCAAGCGGCGATCTCCAAGCACTGCGTGGCTCGGCCGCGGGCCAGGAGGGGAGGGTCCGGTCGTGCCCCGCAGGCTTCCATTGGCGGCTTCCCCGGTCTCCGCGCCATGCCGCGGGCCGCGTGAGCCACTGCAGACTCCAGAGCCCGCAAGTGCCAGTGGGCGCGCCAGGCCCGCTTGGGTGGGGGGTGCCGCAGTCGCCATGCTGCGCGGACCCCGGGCCCTGGCCCCAGCCGTTGCGCAGCCTCCCAAGGGGGTGCCGGCTTTGAGTCCCACTGAGCTGTGGCCGCCCGGCCTAAGCAGCCCCCAGCTCTGCCCAGCCACCACCACCTACTACACGTCGCTGTTCCCGCAGACGGTGCCTCCCGCCGCAGCGCCCGGCACCTGCCTCGACGCCACCCCTCACGGACCCGACGGCCAAGCTGTGCGCTGCGTGCCAGCCGGCCGGCTGCCGGTAATGCTGGGGACCCTCTTTACTTCCCTCTCTGCCTTTCCGGGTAGAGGAAGGGGGGCCTGGAATGGAGTTTTGGGGAGGAGGAAAATGATTTGGAGTTTCCAAAACAATCCATTGCCCCCTATACCTAGAAGACCCTTCACTTTCAGACTTTGGATGAAATAATCTTATCCTTGATAGTGGGGTAAAGAGGACTGCCTTCAGAGTCCCAAGTGCGCTGTGTGACTTCAGATGTATTGTTTGGTCGGGAAAGCAGAACTAGGTACTTGTTATTGTCCAGGCTCAGGGCTTGGCCTAGGGATAATTTGAGGACTTTAAAACGGGGTTGGGTCTCCTGGGTCTCAGCACAGGCTGGCTTGGCGAGGTCCAGGTTGTCCATCCAGCCCCCCATTTCCCAAGTGTCTGCTTTAGTCCCAGACCCGGGCCCTCTTGATGCCAAGTACAGGATGCAAATGAGAAACCCCACTGGGCTCTGGATGATAGTTGTTTCCTCAAACCCCTAGGCTGGGCCAGAGAGGGCCCAGAGTGTGGTGGCATTGGGCTGCAGCACAGGGTGTGCGTTGTGGGGCTGGAATTCCAGGCACTCTGGGGTATGGAAACCGGCTCCTTGTGGGGGTGGCATGGGAAAGGACCTGGGGGAGCAAGGCTGAGAGTGGGGGTTGGGAGCCTAATTTCTGGCTCTGCCACTAATTCCTGTACTGTTTGGACAAGTCTGGGCCTCAGTTTCCTCTCTTTGGAAATGCATGGTCACTCCCAGCTCCCAGTCCTGGGCTTTGGAACTTCCAGGAGGGAATTTGGGGATGTTGTAGGTTTGCTTATGCGTGGCTGAGCATGGATAAGATAAGATGAGTTTCCGTGGTCTCAGAGGCATCTGGTCAGTCCCAGGGTCCTCTCTGGTTGTAGGCAGAACCCCAATTCCTGCCATGGCAACCACGCTTTGTTTTACCTTCCCAGAGTTCCTTCCTGCACATTATTTCCAACCAGAAGAGAAGGAAGCAGGCATGCTATTATCCCCACTTTATAGGTCAAGCAACTGAAGATAGCTAGTATCATGTAGTGTCTTGTGTTCGGCACTTTACAGCCTGAAGTGTTTTTGTAGACTGTGTGGTTGATAGCTCCACGTTACAGGGAGAAACTTAGTGTCAGAGAGAGGATATAAACTGAGTGAGGTCTCATGGGGAGGTGGGGGGCTGACCCCCAAGATAGCCTTCTCTTTTCCTCAGTACTGCCTGACTTAGATACCAGGGAAAGGGTGCAGAGGCACACCCCAGTCTCTCCTCTGGCCAGCTGCTTCAAGAGTTTCAGTAACAGCTGTGGTTTTGAACTGCTTTCATCCCTCCCAGAGGAGCCCGAGTGCATCTGTCTGTACCTCCCTCCCAGCGGGCCTCAATGCTCTAAGCAAGAATGGCTCTGTTTTACTGAACTCCTCTCCTATGCCAGGCACTGCTTGGCATTCTTCACTTTCATTATCTTGGACGAGATGCCCAGGCTGAGGTACCTGGCACCCGAGGAGACTGGCTAGAGAAGTGAAGACACCTGCCTGAACCACCAGCTGAGCAATAGGGGATCTCCTTGCATAAGCCTCCCCCAACCAAAGGCCCGCTAGGCCGAGAGCCCCATCTCCTGTGGTCCCCGTGTGCCCGAGGCCCCTTAGCCCCTGCTTACTCATTTTACAAGGGCGTGACCTAGAGCAGCTCCAAACCCAACCCTGGGTGTGACCGCCTGCTTTGTGGCCAAGCTGCAAAGTGCAGGGTGAGCAGGATTTGTTGGGGGAGCTGCCCTTTACAGTGATGGCAGCTAACTTTGGTGAGGATTGAAGGACAGGATCCAGGCCTTTTTGCTCCCTGCCTAGTGCTCTGATCACCACTCTCCTGAGAGGACGAAGGGGACACTTCTCTATTGAATGTCCTCTGTGTGGAGGCGCTTGTCTGGCCAGGCACGTAGCATTAGTATGGCTCAGGCCTTTCCCTTTTATTTGTCTACATTACCTAGACTTCCATAAAAGAAAATACACATTGTTGGAGGCTGGGTCTTGCTGTTACCCAGGCAGGCTCAGATATTGCCTGGGCTCCTCCAATGCTCCTGCCTCAGCCTCCTGGGTCGTTGGGACTGTAGTTGTGTGCTGCCGTAGCAGGTAAACACAAACATTTCACTGAACCTGACCAGGCAGGTCAGAAGAGGAAGTGTAGGCTCTGAGTGGGCAAGGCAGCCAAGCCAGGCTGCCCAGTTCCCAAGTGGCACAACTGGGAGCTGAAAGTGAGCAGAGGCTTCTTCCTGGCGCTTTTGTCCCATGCTTTCTGAGCTGAGGCTTAGGAGATACCTGGCTCCACCCCATGACCTTGAGCAAGTCCCTTCCCTTTCTGTGACCTCTGTGTCCTCACCCTGGGCCTAGAAGGGGTTCAGCCCCTTTCTGCGACCCCAGTGTCCTCATCCTGCTGTCTAGAAGGGGTTCAGCTCTGGGGGTTCTGTACAGGAAGGAGCTGTGCTTTTACCCCAGGGGTGGGCGGGGTGAATCCTAACCAGGCCAGAGGGGCAACTAATGTAGGCAAGCGTAGGTGAGAGCCAGGCTGGCCTTGGGGGTGGCCACGGCCTTTTGATCTCCTGGGCTGTCTCTTTGCAGCTCCCTTTTGAACTCTGCCTCTGCCGGTGCCTGGCACTTTAGTGTGGAGGTAGAGTGGATCGGCCCCAGTTTACAGGTGGTGACTTCCCAGCTCACCCAGTTATGGACCTGGAGGCCTAGTGGCCGTCTGGCTCAGTCAGACCTCAGGACTGGAGCTCAGCCTCTGCCACCTTGGTTCCAGCAAGATCATCCTACTAGGAACTGAATTTTTTCTCCCTTCCTCTCTTGCTCCCTTGGCTTCATGTTAGTGCCAGGGCTTAAACCCAGCGCCTTGGGCACGCTCGGCAAGTACTGTTAACACCAAGACACCCTCTCAGCCCCCATACCCTGACTTTTCTCAAAGGTGTCAGAGAGGTGTCCTTAGCCAGATGACATTTTGCTACCTAGAGGCCCTGGAAGTGCAGCCAAAGGGGGAGAGGGGGCTGGGGGGCTGGAGTGTGAGTGTGTGCAATGGTAGGAGCAGGCCTTGGCCTGTATGCCAGCAAATCCTGAAGGGACATAGGTGGAATGGGGCTGAGGCAGCTTGGTACATGGCCTGGAAACCTGATGGGCTTGGGTTCAAACCCTGGCACTGCTTTGTCTGTGTGAACTTGGGTGTGCGCCCTGACCTCTGAGCCCACATCTTGGCTGCCAGTGGAGATTGCCAGTACTGATACTACAGGAGTCCAGGAGTACAAGATAGACCCAGCCTGAGGAATCTGGTCAAGGTCCTCAAGCCTGCTGTCTGCCCTGCAGGTGGGCAGGTTTGGCGGGAAACATAGGTACCGTTGGGGTACCCCCTCCCCTGCTTTAGGCAGCCCTAGGACCCTGGCCTCCCTTCCTCTCTGTGCCCTTGATATTTTTTTGGAGGGTAGGCAAAGGCCCCTGGCACGGGCAGCGTCCGTCAGGATGGAGAAAGGCCTTAGTTCCCCCCATTGCTGTGCCTTCAACTGTAAAATGGGGACTGGCGGCATGGAAGGCTCCGGGAGGAGGTGGGGGTTGGGGACTGGCTCGGCTCAGAGCATTTGGAAGTTCTCAGGGAAGGCCTGGCCCTTTCTCTAGTGACAGGGTGGAGTGGTTCTCCCGGAATCTAGGATTTTACCAGCCCAGAGATAGATAAGGAATGTTCAGCAGGCTTAAGCAGGGAGCTGTTTGGCTGGCTCAAGCCCAGGGCTGGGTGGTGGTGTGGAGAGGTGCCTCATTTGCAGGCTTCTTGAAGCAAGGAGCAGAGCTTGTCCAATCACCCCAGGAAGGCTTCCTGGAGGAGGCAGAAGGGGGAGGGAGGCTGTGAGCAGGAGGCGCTCTCACCCTTCACCCCACCTGTCAGCCCAGCTGCAGGGAGCTGCAGTTATGCATCTGAGTTCTACTGAGCATGACCTCACCATCAAGTGTTAAAATAGGCCTGGAAGCCAAGGCAAGGGGGTCCTGGCAGCTGGGGCTCTCTTAGAAGAGGAAGGAAAGGGCTCAGTAGCCCCAGAAGGGTGTCAGGGAGGATGTTGAGATTGGATTTTAGGGCAAGTACCATGGGTTTCCTCAGCACTTACTGTATGCTGAACCGCAGGCTGAGAACTTTACAGAAGTGTCCTCCCAAGACCTCACCAGAGCTCTTCTTGTGTCATGAAGGAGACCGCACTTCCTAGCTGTGGAGTGTTTCCCCAGGTTGCAGTGAGGCTGTTGCTCTGGCCCAGCCTCTGACCTGTGCCCTGGTGCCCTGGTCCTGGCCCTGGCCCTGCCCTGCCCTGCCCTGCCCCTGCCTAACCTGGAGCGAGGCCCTCTTTGGGCAGTGCAGCTCAGCGTAGCTCCGGGCCTCTGTGGGGCCTGGTGGCAGTGGCAGTGGTGGCAGGGAGGAGCAGATGGGTCTGTGGTTTGATTTCCCCAGCAGGTGTTTCCCAAGCTTGGCGGGAACCGGGAGGGGCAGCAGGGCTACAGCAGCTGGTCCTTGAGATACTGGGGGAGGACTCATTGTCTACCCCTCTGCCGAGAAAGAATGGCACATAGTGTATTGAGGAGGCCCCGGGCTTTTGAGTGACAGCCCAAGCATGGGGGCAGGGGATGTTTGCTCTGCTTCCCGTGTGGGCACCTCCCTAGGGTGTGGCACCAAGCCAGGAAGTCCCCTGGGCCTGGGCGGATGCTGGGCTCTGCTCTGATGATAAGGACAAGCTGTGGGGCTGTGATGGGCACCCCAGCCAGCTGGGCCAGCTGCTACTTGGAGACTTTGGTCCCCAGCCTGGTGTGGTTTAGACCCTACGCACTCTTTCCTATTAGTGTGTCCTCTGGGCACAGGGTTGGGCGGGGTGGGGAATGGGACGAGTGAGGGGAGGAGGGTGGAAGCAGCTCATGGCCTGAGGTAGGGAAGCCTGAGCCCTTGACATGCCTGGATTTGGTGGCCTCTAGTGCCTGGGCTTCAGAGGTGGGGTGTGTCGCCACCCCCAGAAAACTGTCTGTGCCCCCTCCGAATGCTCAATTCTCAGGTCATTGATGTTTTCTTATCAAGTGTCGCCATGCTTCACCAGCACAGGAGGTGGCTGCGGGTGGCCTCAAGTCTTGACCCCAGATGGGCAGATGGCTAAAGAAGGATCAATTCAGGCCAAAGAGATAGCTCAGCTACATAAGCGCCTTCCTGGCAAGCTCACGGTCCCAACTTCAATCCCCAGTGCCACAGAAACAAAACAAAAGATCAATTTTCACACTCTGGCTGTCTCTCTTCCCGTCTCTCTCCTAGGCCAAAAGGAAGCTGGACCTGGAGGGTCTTGGGAAGCCTGCAGTCCCTGAATTCCGGACTCCCAAGGGAAAATGCTTTCGCATGGACGGCCTTCCCAGCCCCAAAAGTAGGCTTCTGCTGGGGCCCCTGGGCGGGGAGGTGGGGCAGGGGCAGGGGCAGCAGGCTGAGGCTTCTGGAGTGGTATTCAGACTACAGTGGAAATAGACCACGCTTGCTGGTTTCCCAAGGTTTCCTGTGTGCTCTCACTTGACCCTGCCCGGAAGATAGGATTATCTCCCTTCCGATGTAGCTGAGAACTCAGTCGCTGCCCAGGGTCCCACAGCTAGTGTGAAGTCAGGACGAAAGTATGGGCCCTGACCCACGCGGTCTAAGTCTGATGACAGTGTTTACTCCGGAGCTTGACTTTTTTTAAGTTTTCATACTTGGAGAGAAGTGAGGAGGCTCAGTTCCCAAGCCAATCCCTGCAAAAAAGTGGGAGATTCGCTTTCCCAGCCAAGAGACCTGCAGCTCTGTGCCTACGGTTTTTTTCTTTTTCATTAGTGCATGTTTTTAGTACATAATATTTAATTTTTCATGTGGCATCACTACACGGAATAATGCTATTTATTACTTATTTATTTTTTTTATTTTTGTCTTCTCTCGCTGTGCAATTCAGGCTGGCCTTGAACTCACTTTTGTAGTCCAGGCTGGTCTCGAATTCGCACTGATCCTCCTTCAGACGCCCAAGTGCTAGGGTTACAGGCAGGCGCCACCACAACTGGCTTTACTTATTTATTTTTATAGCATTGCTGGCTCAGCCTGGTCTGGGGATGGGGCTGGCACAGCATGTGGTGCCAGGGGATCAAACCTCGGTCCCTGCAGTTGCCGAAGCTTGCCTAAGCAGGCGCTTTAGACCATTGAGCCATCTCACAGCCCTGTTTGTTTGTTTGTTTGTTTGTTTATTTATTTATTTTCTTGTTTCAGAACCTTTGTTTATTCACTCACTTTTATGGCTGGCTCAGCCCGTCCCAAGGGCAGGGCTGGCGCAGCATGTGGTACCGGGGATTGAACCGCGGTCCCTGCAGCCGCCCAAGCTTTCCCAAGCAGGCGCTGTAGACCACTGAGCCATCCTGCCGGGCCCCTATTTATTTAAAATTATTTTATTTTATTTTTTTCTTGTTTCAGAACTTTTGTTTATTTATTTGTATGGCCAGCTCAGCCCGCCCTGAGGGCGGGGCTGCCGCAGCATGTGGTGCTGGGGATTGAACCGCGGTCCCTGCAGCCGCCTAAGCTTTCTCAAGCAGGTACCTTAGACCACTGAGCCATCCTGCCAGGCCCTTTATTTGTTTTTAATAATTTATTTACTTGGTACAGTATGTCACTACACAGTGTCTCAGTCCCTATCTCAGCCTCCTCAACACTGGGATTACAGGCTGGCATGGCATGTGGTATCAGGGATTGAACTCTCATCCTTGCACTTACCAGGCAGGTGCTTAGACTACCTAGCCATTTTCCCAGTGCTGTGTATTTATTTATTTATTTATTTATTTATTTATTTATTTATTTATTTATTTATTTGGTGCAGGGTCTTGCTATGCAGCTTGGACCGTAGCGATCCTCTTACGTTCAGCCTCCCCAGAGCTGGGATTATAGGCATGTGCACCACACTTGGCTCAGTACGCCCAGAGGCATGACTGGCGTAGCTTATAGTGCCGGTAATTGAGCCCCGGTCCTAAGCAGGCACTTAGTCTACTGAGCTATCTCACTGGCCCTGAAAGTATATATTACACTATAATAATAAATACAGAAGCATCAAAAAAACCTAAAATTTTTTAGCCAGGTGTGGTGGTGCATGCCTGTACTCCCAGCACTTGTAAGGCCGAGGCAGGAGGATCAGTGTAAGTTTAAGACCAGCCTGGGGGGCCCGGCAGGATGGCTCAGTGGTCTAAAGCGCCTGCTTAGTTAGGAAAGCTTGGGCAGCTTCAGGGACCGCGGTTTGGTCCCTGGCACCACATGCTGCGCCAGCACTAACCTCAGGGCAGGCTGAGCCGGCCATAAAAATAAATAAATAAACAAACAAACAAAAGTTCTGAAACAAGAAAAATAAAAAATTTAAAAATTAAAAAAAAAAAAGTGTTAAAAAAAAAAAAAAAAAAAAA
>PVJA010053347.1:0-12003 GCA_004027025.1 Myocastor coypus
GATTGTGAGGACAATATGCAATATGTCAACTTTCAAAGAAAAGAAAGGGGAAAAGAAAAAAAAAAAGTAATGTTGATTTAGAAGGGTAAATGTTTAATTGTTTGATCAATCTTATATACCTATATGTATTAATCTAAACTGATGTGATGATGAAAATATGTAATATAACCATTGTTAAATTTAAACAATAAAAAATATTAAATAAAAAAACAATAATGATAACAACAGAAGCAACACCAGGTAACATTTACCAAGCCTCTACTATACTAGTCAGCTTTCTAGTTCTATAGCAGATAGCTCAGGTGATTGACTTACAGAGAGAAAATGCGTATTTTGACTTACAGTTTTAAAGGTTTCAGTCCATGGTCAATGGACCACGATAATACCTCATGGCTGAGCTCATAATTCAACAATGCTCACCTGTCGTGGCCAAGAAGCAAAAGAGAAAGAAAGGAAGGGACTGATATCCCATGACTCCTTCTGATTGCATGAAACATACCACTAAGACAACTTTGTGCAGCACCTTGTAAAAATCCTCTCAACCATACCACACTGAGGCCTTTGACCTGTGGGTCTTTGGAGGACATTCCAGATACAATCTGCAGCATACACTATGGACACTGTTATATGCAACTATTTTATATTTATTTTATTTAACGTTGTGACAATTCTTGAAAATAGCCACTATTATTCTTTCTATCATTTCTGGGGCATAGAATCAATTTTCCAAAATCACATTATTATTTAAAATAAATTAAATGAGGGCTTGGAAAAACACGGGTCACTGAAGGAACCAGTTGAACTCATCCAAATCTGTGTGGGTGGTGTGGCTCTTTCATAGGTCTGAGAACAACACAAGTTGGGTGCTGCATGTTTAACATGACGTGAAACCACAAGAATCTTAGATCACTCATGGGGACTTCCTTGTCATCTCCTATTAATCCTGTTACCCTGTAAAATACCTCTTTGGATATAGCCGCAATAGATTTTTTAAAAAGACCCAGATTTGGAAATAAGTGGAACTGTCTGGTGGGCTGCCACTCTGAACAATTTGCCTGAGCACTTGGCAAATTCCTTCAAGGGAGGCACGATCTAAGTGTTCTTGCCTTTCATTGCCATCTTGAATAAAGAGAAACTTGGCGTTGATTTCCATTCCCCTTTCAATACCCCCCACAAAAGCTTTTTCTTTCTTGGAAAAGAAAAGTGTCCACTTATCCCAATAAGCATGAATCAAGAAAATTATAATTTCTCAGAGGACATTTATTTAATGGAACAATGTGTCAGAACTGTGCCTACAAGAACAAGGTACAGTGCAATGTCATTGTGAACAAGAAGCAAAAAAATGGTCTAAGTTGAGCCACTGAACAAGACAATAAGACCCTCTCCTCTTAGTTCTAGGATTGGACCAAAGAGACAAAAATCAAGGCGTCTTGAAGTTCTAGGATATCCAGGGGCATGGAGTTGAGGGTACAATGACATGTAACAGGTGACTTAAATGCTTCCTTTGTAAGCAAGCTATGGTTCCCAGTATCCCCAAGAAGTTTCTCCCAGTAAGTAAATCTTCATCTAAGGTGCCTCATTAGATTTTTAGTCTGGGGCTGTACTTTGGAAAGCAATACAATGCCTTTTAAATTTTTAATTGGTCATTGCATGACATGTTTAACATTCTCTTTTTTTCTCTTTCTGTTTCCAGAGGCTACCCTTTAAAGACAGACATTTCGCTTGCGGCAAAATGTAAGTACACTGCCTCCCTGAAATGGCATCGCCTTCTCAGCTGTAATTCCTCAAACCTCCTCATCTTTAAGGCCCCTGTCTCACATTGCTGCATTTTTAAAGTGTGATTCAACAAATTCAGTCACAGTGAGAAGCCAGTGTTTCACACTGCTCATTTGTATAACGTCCTGGAGCATTTTAGCAAGTGTTTGGGGGAAGCAGGTTGAAATTAATGGTGACTATAACAACATTATATCTAACCTAGATAAAATCGCAGAGAAAAAATTCTTTTAGATATGACGATCACATGGTATCGAACACCTGAATATCTAGCATCTCCCAAAAGCTGTATTATAACTCCTTGCTCAGTTGTTCCTCACTGGGTAGCCACAGGCTGTTTTTTGTTTAACAGTACTGTAGCTCCCTTAATAATTCCTCCATGTTTCTGCTGCATTACAGCTACTCTGTAAACTAGTGTTCCTTCTAAAACTAATCTCCTGTGTATTATGTTTCCTTAGTCTCAGACCCCCAGTGTCTACACGCAAGTCACAAATATGCTCTTTACTTTAAAACCAAATAAAATCACAGCAGGTCTAAACTGGGAGTTCGGAGGATTTTGGATTTCTGCCTTTGAAATTAGGTTGTCAGTGGAGACTTTACTTTGGTTTTTAATAAAATGAAGTTAAGAGTGATTTAGCCTACTTATGCAAATGTAAATATATACACACATATTTATACCTATAAATATGTATATGTTTATAAAGTTATATCTATCTCTAGAATAATTGTATAATGCTACGCAATAGACTTACGGTTAGGATGACCTGACAGCTCCCCAAAAGGCAGTTAATTGCTTGTCATTACAGAGAAGTAGGCCAATACCCACAAGGTAGGATGTTGTGCCAGGTAAGTAACAGAGGTCAACTCTCAACTCCCGATGCGTAAAAGACTGCCAATAAATGATGTATCAAGCAGCCACTGAATCCCTAACTAGACGCCCTCTGACCCACCACAATCTGAGGTTCTCCCTTGAATTACAATATTCTAATAAATTCTCTTTTGATCATTCAATCCCTTAGAAAATCAAGCATTTCATTGAACTGCAAGAGAAATTTAGTTCTCACTGATTTCCCAGAATAAAGATTTTGGGTTTGTTCTCTACAACAAACTGATCTCATTGCTACACATCAAGTATTCAGACATTAGCACAGGAGACCTTGACTCTCAAAATCACTCAAATTTAATGTGAAAGTTGTATACATTCACTGGAATTTTTAAATATGCCAAGCTCTGTACTATATTGCTTTGGCCTTTACTGCGTTATCTAAACACCTGCATGGCATATTTTCCAAATAAAGCCATGTTAGATTTTATGAGTAGTCCCTCTTCTCCAGTGCGATCATGAGTATACTGCTTGTACAAATGTTGGCCTTTAACTACAGTCTTCCTGTTGAACACTGAGTGCCATTGATAGGCAACAGCCTGTGTTTCTGTTCCTGCTGATTCATATTTGAGACTCTTATGGCTGGCAGGATAGCCCAATGGACTAAGCACCTGCTTAGGCAAGCACAAGGACCGCAATTTGACCTCCAGCACCACATGCCATGCCAGCCTTGCCTCTTAACACACTGAGCTGGCCACCAAGACAGGGCATGGTGGTGCACACCTATAATCCTAGTGCTGGGGAGGCTTAAAATAGGAGGCTCTCTGTGAGTCTAAGTCACATAATGAGACCCTATACCAGATACATAATTTTTTTTAAAAAAAGTCATATTTGGGACTTTTTTATTATATTGTCACTGCCTACCTTCATTACTGTTTTAAGTGATTTATTGATACATACTAATTTAGGACTGGCATGTAGTCATGGTACAAGTTAGGGGAAGGTCAATTAAAAGCAGTATTTTAAGTCATTATATGTAAGCATAAAAGTACATATACGACTTGATCTCTTTACCAAAATTTCAGCTGAAAGCATTTTTTACCCCACAGACTGAAAAAACAAAAATGAAGGGCTAGGATGTTTATTTCATCTTAAAAGGCTTGAATTGTGGTCATTTTACTTTACTTTTGTTCCCTAAATGACATAACAACATTTAGTGACCTATTGCACTAGTAAAAATTCTGAGACGTAAACTTACGCTGTAATTTTACACTATCCAGACAAAGTGGGTCTGTTTAACTCCCCAAGTAGGCAACTTGTGGAAGATTGATCTGATCCATGGAAATGCACTGAAGTCATTAGCCATACTCCTCAGCCTCTCTGGAGTTTGCTTCATGGCCAAATAGTGATAGCATTATATAAGCAATACAATGAAAAACTACCTGGTTGGCCTTGTGTTGGATTAGAGCTAGATCTATAGTGATGGAGGAAGCTTCCTAAGTGAAGGTCTTAGAGTTGTCTGGGGAGCACATGCAGTCCCAACCTGATGAAGGAAAAACAGATCGGGAAGACAGGCTCATAGAGAAACAGCAGTTGGACCGTGGAAGCAACTGGGGAGTAAAACCCAGGTTCATGCCTAAGCCCTAATTACTCCCTTGACTTGTTATGAAGCACCTCAGGTTCTAAGTTTCCGCAATATGAGAAATGGGAGAGCCCTTCTTTGAAGGGTTATGAGAACCATATATGATTATATTTGGGAAAGATTTTAGCATCTAGAAGTATTCTGTAACTGTAAGGGATTCTTAGTAGGTTATTGGCTCTCCCTGTTTTATGGATGTCCCTGGCACCCTAATGACAAACAGCAGACCTCAAAATGAATAATATACAATGGTACATTTGTCTCCATTCCTCTTCCCTCACTGCTGGGACAAATACTGGACACCCAAAATGAAGGAAAGAAAGGCTTATTTAGCTCGTAGTCAGTGGAGGCTTCAGTCCATACACAGCTGGCTCCAAGGCACAGTAATACATGGCACAGAGCAACCGTTCATGGTGGCTGCAAAGGGCAAAGAGTGGCAAAGAGGGTAACAGCAGCTGAGGCAGCTAGTTAAATTCCCTCCCCTCCTTGCACTGTAATGCAGAGTATCTGCCCCATGCCACTCACACCCATAATCCTAGCACTGGATCAAGAATCAATCACAGGGCCTACAAGACGGTTGGGCAGAGATAGCTCAGTGGACTAAGAGCCTGCTTACGCAAGCGCAGAGACAATGGTTTCATCCCTGGTTCCACATGCTGCACCAGCCCTGCCCCTGGGTGTGCTGAGCCAGCCACTGAGACCAGCTGTGGTGGTAAAACCTGTAATCCCAGCACTGGAGAGGCTAAAAACAAGAGGATCACTCAGAGTCCAGGCTGCAAAGTGAGACCTTGCACCAAATACATATTTTTTTTTTTTTTAAAGAACCAATTGCAATCTTCAGAAGCAGCCCCAGGACTGCATCTGACTTGGGGATGGGGGGCATCTACACACAAACCATAACAAGATTGTATGCCCCCACTGGGCAAAGTCCGTCTCCCCTGAGACTTGCACATATTTTGCTTGGTTATTTGCAACTACAAATATGCTTCAGGACCACTACCTCTGTTGGAGGAGCACTGTTTTCTGGGTGGCATGGGTGAGAAAGGTGCCAAGTAAACCTGAACTGTCCAGAGGCCTATAAAATGCACAATTGCTTTTTAAGAGGCATGGTGATATTGTGTGTTCCTCTCAATTTTGGGCAGTGACGACTTGCCGCAATTTGTGGCTTTGCAATTTCTCTCTACACAGACAACACCCTGGCTCTCATTCAATGCCCCTCCAGTGGGGTTGAGGTAGGGAAAAGAGAAAGACTCCCTGGGGCTCTAAGTGCTCCACCAAAAAAAAAGGATATGTTAATGAAATAAGTCAGAAAGAATGTTAGAGAGTAGCAGAAGTAAGTTGGTTTGCAGGAAAGAAACAACTTTAATAAACTGCACAGTGTAGCTAGGATTTCATCTGGGGCTTTCCTCAGCTAAGCAAAGATTTGCTCTCCTAACTCTTCTTGCTTCTCCACGGAGCCTTGACTGAGTTAAAATATCAGTCTCTTTCCAGCCTTTTTTCCCTGTATTCAGTAAGCCCAGAGTAGTTTCTTCCACAGGCTCCTTCAGGCCTCTTCTTGTGAGATTTTCTTTAAATATTCTGTCTCTGAGTGTCCACTTGCCAATTACGCTTACTCGGTTTGTGTGAATTAGCTCAAGATCCATGTGCCAGAATTTTTGCTCTTGTTCAGGTTGCTGGACTGGCCTCTGCCGAGATCTGTGGCCCCCAGGCAGTGCAAGGATGTAGCATTTATCTAGGCCACAGTGATTTGTTCTGTTTCTATTCATTGCCTCTGGAAAGGCTTTGCAGACTTTTGTTTGCTTTCTTATGGCTGCTAGGCACTGCGCTGAAGGATTTAAAGTTGCATCCAGGATTAACCTTGTATTCCTTCTCTGTTCACTTTTTTTTATATCAAAACAGACCCCTGTTCTCCATGAAGTAAATTCCCTTGGCTGAAGTCCACCGTTTCATGGGTTTTTTATGCACAAAGGTTATATGTCTCTCCTCTGGTCGTGACCTAAATGTCACTGCTTCTTAGTGTAATATAAAGAGAACTGCTACTCATATGTTAATTATAGACCCTTAAATTCTGCACTGTATAAAATATTATCTTATGTTGTCTGTGTACACTAAACATTTAGGGAATTGCTTCTGCTATGGAATCGTAAATCATGGGGCTTTGATTTTGCAAGATGCTTTCAATCAGAGGCAGTTCAGCTGTCTTCCTTGTGACATCTTCCATAGGATCCTTTTCCCTGTCCTACACAGTGGCTCAATCCATTTTTCAACATTTTTTAACCTGAGAAAACTCTTCCATGTCTTAGGTCCTTTGTGCTGGTTTTGCCTTCTGGAACTGCTCAGGAGAAATGACGCTCTCTTCCACATGACAACCTTCCAAATATTTTGGAATCTGATCCCTTGTGCTCTCTCAGTCTTCTTTGTTAGGCAAAACATCCGCGATTCCTTCAGCCGACCTTCATATAACTGGGTTACGCGATCCTTTTCCATTTGTCCCCACTGCCTTTTTCGATGTCCTCAAAATGTTACAACCTGACCTAAAAAGGATCCTGTAGAGATGGGTACTATCACAGAGCTCTAAGGGAAAGCAGAAAGAGACTCTCATCCAGATGTACCGTTAGTAGTATAACCCAAGGGCATATCAAAAGCGTTAGCACCACTGTTGGTCCTGAGGTTATTCCTAAAACTTCTAGATAAGTTACATAAATACTGTTATAAAGGCAGATATTTCTAATTTTATGCACATAGTTTTGAGTTACATGCGAACCTTTACACATATTGCTACAACACTTACTAGTTTCAGAATATTTGTAGAAACTATTAGGAGGCTTTCAGTTTGAAATCTTCTAGGTCCTGTCCCAATTTGCTTTGCCTCTTGACTTTACTCAAGAAATTGATAAAAGCAGGAGCCTCTGGACTTCAAACTCCTGTTTACCATATTTTCTCAGTCTACCCTAAAGTGCCTGTGACATTCTCCTAAACAACCAGATGCTCAGTAAATGTTTTTGCTAAAGACATCAACAAAATCAAATACAAGCTATTTTCCAACAGTCTGACAAAGACTTGTCTTTAGATTGATACTAGTGCCCTTTAGAAATAGACTAATTCAACATGACCATGCTAAAGCTTGACAGTTTTGTTCCATTATAGACAGGACCAGCAGCATGACCTAACGGGCTAGATTGCCTGGATGCTAATTGGACCAAACTTGACCAGCTATGTGCTTCAGAGTGCACTGGACCATCGCTCTTGGTCTGTTTCTAATATACAAAATGTGACAGTAAACCACTTATGTCTGCCTCAGAGGTTAGTTGTGCTGATGAATCCATGGGGAAAAAAAATACAGAAAAACTACTGGTGATATGACAGTAATTAATACTAGAGTTGCATTGTTTTTCTCCACATATGGATATGCTTTTTGACTGGCCTAGCCACCCAGGAGCAAAAGCAGCCCTGGTACTAGCTCACAGTAAACCCATACTAATCCCAAGTTATAACTTTATATTTAAAATGCTGGTGTAGCTTGAAAATCACTGCTTAATGGGCCATCTAAGTGCAGATATACATGCAAAAGAAACACCAACATCTAAAAAAGATACAAACATTGTGTATTTATGCTAAAGTCCTTCAAAGAGAAATCAGATTACAGTCCTTAGCAAAGTATTCTTAAGATCTTTATCCAAGTTCCTCACTGGTAACTATTAAAAGCTCCTCCCCACTGCTATATAGAAAACAATCCCATCTTTACTGTTCTCTTTCCCATGTACCTCTTTCCTCCTAATCATACCCATTGTTCCATAATTACTAAGTGACAAGTCTTATCTATCACGTACGACCACTCCATTTCCTACAATGTAACTTCAACACAACCTTTCCAGCCTACTTTGAAAAACTGCAGAAATGTGCGTGCATACTTTGGTGTGTATGTTTATAGATGTAAATGTTGTTAAGTCTTACAATGAATGTATAGCACACAATACACAAATAATAAAATATGTCATAATCTTCATTATACATTAATTCTAAGCAGGAGCTGATTCATATAGAATATTTTCATTATTTTTGCTATAATTGACAGTGAAAATAGTTTGCACATAAATGTGGTGGATATGCCTATTTATGTGCATGAGCAAGAGATAAGTAAAACAGAACATGTCATAAATGTGCTCTTCGTAAGGAACACCAGTCATTGCTTTGCTAAATTGAAGAATAGATCTTAAAAACAATCGGATAGTTGCCGAAATGTCTATGGTATTTCTAATGTAACAGCTATGGACAGAATACTTCTATTTGTTGAGTCCGCATTATTAGTATTTTATCTGTCACTTTCTTAAATTTGGACAATGAACAAAACAATAAATCAGACCTGGGCTTGTAATGTGTATTCATTTGTGGTACTTCTGTTACACTACAGCCATTTATGACTACCAGGGTGCCACTAAAAGCCAAACTGTGCAACACCACAGCTTTAGATCTGTCAACATATAAATAAAACACAAGAAAATCACCTAAAAACAGAAATAGCAGGTAACCATAAAATAAAGCAAGATATTTAGGACATGGTGAGTTTTGAGATTTCCTTTGTTTTCAGTGTAAGTTATATAACTATAAGTTTATATAATTTAATTTTTAAGAATGTGAGTGTTTAGCAAATAGCTTACACATTCTTGAAAAATATAACAATAACCCCTTGTAAACTCAAACAAACCATCACTCGCCCAACACTGGTCCTTCCTCTTTAGAGAGTACTGGGGGTAGGAAGTGAGAAGAATAGTTTGAAGCATGACTGGGAATATTTTATAAGTTGATTTTCCCCTACTTAAAATTTAGTTTTTAAAAAACTATTTCAGAATTAACAAAGATCCAAAACAATTTCCTAAGTCTCCTAGAGCTATTTTCTACCTTCCTTTCCATGAAAATAGTTTCATTTTTAGTACTGGCTATTGGGTGACTCAAAGATTCTATCATTATATGTTTTCTAAATAAGTTTTATAAACTACAAGAAACAGAAGTAAAAGGGGGTGAGAGGAAAGCATTCTGAAAATGTAGATATTTGGTAAAATCCACAAGTAGGAAACAAAATCGGTTCAGGCCTTGTTATGGTTTGTATGTTATCCCTCAAAACCTCATGCAGTCATGGGGCAGCTTCTGGAATTTGCAATTGATTATTGTGGGTGTGGGTGCTGCCCCTCCCCTGGGGCAGGTGATCTGCATTTCAGTGTAAGGGAGGACGAAAAGTTAGCTGCTTGAGCTGCTGCTAGCTCTTTTCCTTGGCTCTTGCTCTTAGCTGCTGCCATGAAAGGCTGCCCTCTGCCATGTGCCTCTCTGCCTTGGAGCCAGCTGAGTGTGGACTGAAACCTCCAATAACTGTGAGCTAAGTAAACCTTTCCTTCCCTCATTTTGAGTGTTGGCTATTTATCCCAGCAATGAGAGAAGAGTAACTAAGACAGAATTTACACTGGCTAGAACTGGAGATTTATATAAGAAATGTAGAGCTAACAAGAATCAGAGCAGCTCTCTTCTCTCTGTTCCTTCTGCGATTTCCAACTTCTGCTGACCAGGTCAGTGTGTTTAGGACCCAGTGGTGGAAGAGACAGATAATAATAGATGCTTCAGGTCCACCTTCCACCTTGGCAATCCCTAGGGATGGTAGGGAAAGAAATCCACATTATTTTTGTCTTTCATTCTCACTAGGCCACTAGCCAACAAATAAATGGAGTTCCTCAAGGTGAAACAGCTCTGACCCATTAGCGTGGATGCCAGCAGGATTATGGGGCATGGACTCACTTCAGGAACTTGAGACCTATATAAGAAATGGAGATTCAGAGTTTCTGACTGTAGAACATTGTTGCCTTTCTACCTCTATCATTTCTACACTATCATTCTCCAACAGAAAACAGGAAGAGTGGGTAAGGGCTGTGATTCAATTAGGAAGCTGGAATAGATGAACACAAGGACAGACCCTTGTTGGAAGAATGCCTCCAATTAAACACAAAGTGCTGTAACCCAGCATAGTGGCACATGCATGTAGTCCAGGCAATCTGGGAAGCTGAAGCAGGAGGATCACAAGTTTGATCCCAATCTCGCAGTTTAGCAACTTAATAGAACCTGCCTGCAAAGGGACAAGGGAGGTCTATCACTGGGTTCTACAAACAAATAACCAAAATAAATGAATAAATAAATAAATAGCTATAAAATATTTCATAAGAAAGAAAATAACAAAATGAGTGTTCCTGTACTTATTACCCACACATTTTTCAATGTTTGGTTTGGATTAGTTAAGATTTTAAGGAATCAAATATTTAAAAATATCCATAATCCAATCTCCACATGCCTCGTTTCTGGATGATACTCTACTCATCATTCTCCAATGAAAACCACAGTTTCATGTCTCAATCCACATAATTCTCTACCAATGAATAATACCCATCATTGCTTCGCAATTTTTTTTTTTGTTTTTTAAATTTATTTCATGCAGGATCTACAGGGTCTCACTATGAAGACTGGACTCATAGTGTTCCTCCTGTTTACAGTCTACCAAGTGCTGGGATTGCAGGTGTGTGCCCCCACAGCCAGTCTCAGTTGCCATCTCAGTGTGCCAGGGCAGGGTCACCATGGCAGGCTGGGGAATGAACACTGGTCCCTCTGTTGGCCTAAAAAGGTGCTTTAATCTGCTGAGCCATCTGGCCAGACACTGTTGTGAAGTTTTCATGATAACTGATTATAAGTATGTAGTCAATTAAGTGACATTCTATAATGTAGTATGTCTGGTGTGTAACAAGTGCATACAGTTATTTCTCTCCTTTTCTGATGAGCCCAAGCTAGGTTAACTTTTCTTCCCACTATGTTCCCAGATACTTTTTAAAAATTACTTTTAATAAGAAATAACAGGGCCTGGCGGGATGGCTCAATGGTCTAAAGTGCCTGCTTATGAAAGCTTAGGCGGCTGCAGGGACCATGGTTCAATCTCCAGCACCATATGCTGCGCCAGCCCTGCCCTCAGGGTGGCTGAGCTGGCCATAAAAACAAACAAACAAACAAACAAACAAACAAACAAAAAGTTCTAAAACAAGAAAAAAAAAAAGAAATAACAATATGATAGTTTCAAAACATGTTAGTACATTTGCAATAATTGACACATTGCATATTGTCCTCATAGTAGCTATACAGAGCACAAGGTGTATACATGATAAATTTTCTAATCAATATTATTAAGGAAAGAAAAAAAGGAAAAATTTCTTCTCTTTGAGCTGAGAGGAAGTAGTTGTATACATAGTCCAATGTTCCATAATTGCACTGGGTTACTGGTGAAACTGGCAATGTTGGAAGCTGTTGATTTAAGCGTCTTACAGCTCATCATACTAAGATAGCTCTGTTTTTTTTTTTTCAATTTTTTATTGTTCAAATTTAACAATGGTTATATTACATATTTTCATCATCAGATCAGTTTAGATTAATACATATAGGTATATAACATTGATCAAACAATTAAACATTAACCTTTCTAAATCCATATTACTTTTTTTTTCTTTCCCCCCTCTTTTCTTTGAAAGTTGACATATTGCATATTGTCCTCACAATCATTCTATAGAGTGCAGTGTGAGGGCATGACCCACCTCCCTATTGATGTTGCATAGAAAAAAGAAAGAAACAAAAAAAAAAAAAGGAAAGAATATACTTCTCTTTGGACTAAGAGGAAGCAGATACATACACAGTCAAAGGTTTTGCAATTGTAGTGTGCCACCAGTGAAGCTTGTGATGTTGGAGGCTA
>PVJA010053348.1:0-11968 GCA_004027025.1 Myocastor coypus
AAAATAAAAAAAAAAAAAAAAAGGTAATTCACTATAACAACACAAACACCAACAACTCCCTATATTAAACGCTGTTGTTAAAATGTCTACCATGGTTTCTATTTCTCTCCACCCTGCCTATGCAATTAAAGATGCTGTACAGATCAAATTCCTATTGTAGAGGTATAGGTATCTTTCTGTAGTTTAGATAGGAAAGCTTCATATATGAATGTAATTTTTTTCAACTAACGAAAAGGAGATGCATCTGTGAGTACATTTAGTCTAGATGAGTTGTAAATAACTAGGGCAAACCCTAGGATATCACAGGCAGACCTTCTCATCCCTGTACCTGGCATTTCAGGTTTGTTCTTGTAAAAATGAAGTCTCTGAGGTGTTTGAGGTGTCTAGTATTGTCCTTTGAAAAGAAATGCTGCAAAGTATAATTTGTTCAAATAGGGACTTTAATGTGTTTTTATCTTGTGAAGTTTATTGAGAATAATTGTGAGCTGATGAACTTAGTAGAGATCTGAGGTGTGACAGCGGTCATGCAGAGGGTGAGGCAGCAACTTCGTGGACCAGCAAGCCCCTCCCCTCCCAGTTTCTGGGTCTCTCTCTAGCTTTCAGGCAGTGCCCACTTGAGACCATTTTTCTGAACCATTTTCAGCACAAAAAACCAAAACAAACAAACAACAACAAAAAAACACTGTCCTGTTCCTATTGCTATGTGCAATTTTAAGTTATTCTGCTTTAGTGTTAAAGAAAATTAAGATTCTAAAAATGAGACATTTTTGAGTATTTTAAAACTATTATAGTAACATGTGTTTATGTGTACTTATATATTTATATGCTATTTGTTAAACACCACACACACACACACACACACACATACACACACACGCACAGCATTGCTTCTGTAAAGGCTTGTTGATTCAGTACACCATAAAATTATTAGTAAATCTGAGTGATAAGATGTTGCTTAATCAGGTCAGGATAGCATAACAAATGCCATAAACTCAATGGCATAAACAGTAGAAATTAGTTTTTCACTGCTCTGGGGATTGGGAAGTCCAGGCCCAATGTGCTGATCTGTTTGGTGTCCAGGTAGTGTGCTCTCTGTGAAGCCTCCAGATGCTGGCTTCTCTTCACTTTGCTAGGCAACCCAGGAGAGAGACAAAGAAATCTCTCCTCCTGTTCTCCTTAGGGAGCTGATTCCATGATGACGACTCCACCCTCATGATGTCATGAAGGCTTTATTTTGTTATTAAGACTTTATCTCTGTCATTACATCCAGTAAACTTTGCAACATATAGTTTTATGAATAGAATGTGGACATACACATTTCCTCACATCCTTAAAAATATGATATCTTTAGATTAATTTAATTTGGTAAATAGGGTAACTAATGCTTTAATAAAATATTAACATAAGAAGTTAACCATTGTTTAATATTTATTGGTCCTTTGTATTTTTTCTTCTATTAGTTATACTATACAATTATTTTTTACTTTATGGTATTAAAATACGTTGGCCATAGAAATAATATGGTAGTTTTATTATTTATCTTATAATGTTAACTTAACTCAGAGATTTTATCTGGGGAGAAATAAGTTGGGAAGCAGTGAGTTTGCTGACAGCAAAATGATACTTGGCTTAACATTTAACGTGAGCCTGGGTAGAAATCTTCAGACAGAGAATCCAGCCCTGCATCCTTCTGATGAGTCCCTCCATGCCCAGAAGCCTTTTCAGCTCCTCACCAGAAGAGAGGGCCTAGGCACACCCAGTGGATAGCGAATCCCCCACCCCACGCCCCGCACCAGTACCTGAGACCTGGATTTCATCTTCCTCTCCCTCTTTGTCTCTTCGTGCTCTCAGACTTTCTCAGGGTGGCTCTCCACACCCCAGGTCCTCCATTGGTCTTCAGGTGCCTGTGGTATACAATATGTTTTATTTTTGTGTGTGTTTGCTTATTTAGCATGACATAATCATTGATTTAGGAGTTAAGATGCCTACATGTACTACTTTCTTTCCATACATTATCATATTTGTTTGAATATCAGTCCATGACCCTGTCTATTAGGGAAAAAATGTGTAATATAGAAAAGAAAAATAGCTATATTTTGTTTTCCCACTGCAGTACAGCTCATAAACATTACAAATGGAACTTGATTATTCAGTAGTGTGAAAGGCATTTCTATATTTCAAATTTACTCCTAATTAAGTCTTGTAAGATAACAACTGGAAGAGTCTGCTTGGTCCATGATTTGGTATCCAACACCTTTAAAGGAGAGGCAGCAGCAGACTGGGCACTTGAGAGGATATAATTTGAATGTCTCAAAAAATAATATTTAATGAATTTAAATTACAGGAAGAGTTCATAAACCAATATAAGATGGTTAAATTTACTCTTTGCATTGTAAACCAATATAAAACTACTTTATATCCCTTATGACAAAAGCAGATAATTTCTCCTTGTATTTGCCTTGCGTGAAGAATTGTGACTAGAGTATATAATAAATTATATCAAAATAACAGGCACATATATCTTCCATCCCTTTATTCTTTTTGTGTAATAAAGGTGCAGACAGAATTCTGAAGCTCAGGGTTTGTCAGCCTGCTGGCTCTGCTATGGTGTCATCTCCTGTCACGGTGCTTGTTCTTAGTGTGTCGCTTTCATGCTCAATGAACAGACGTGTAAGGAGTTCAGAAGAGCCATGGAATACATTTAACAATGCTTACATAAATGCTTTCCAGTAAAATTTGTATTGAATTATTTTTAAAGTTGGAGATTACTTGTTTTCAAATAGTTTTGGGGTGTTTGTTTTGGGGACAGAATCTTGCTTTGTAGTTCAGTCTAGTCTTGAACTCAACAATCTTCTTGTCTCAGCCTCCCACCTGCTACAGTTACAGATATGTGCCACCATGCTGGGCTTCAAATAATTAAAGAATCATTAAGAGGGAAATATTTTTATTTTATTAGAAATATCTATATAAGTAAATAAACATTCATAATAACATTCATGTTCATGATTTCATCTCATGAATTAATGATATATTTTATGGTTTATGTAGTCTAAGTTGTCAACTTTTATATGTAATGACAGCATCTTGTAATTTATGGGAGATTTAGGAGGAAATTATCCACCAGCAGTAGTAACATTTAGTTATGTGGATTATTACTAGATTTAATCAATAATAATGCTGGTAAGATTTGGTATAGCAGAGAAACAAAACTTCTTTTCTCAGATGAATGAAGATTGTGAAAAATAAGAGCTTAATAACTAAGCTCAATTCTGCTTTTTAAAATTTATTTATTTATTTATTTATTGTATTTAGCCCAGTGTTTATAGGGTCTTACTATGCGATGGGAATCAAGTGATTCTCCTATTTTCAGCCTCCTAAGAGCTGGGGTTACAGGCATGCACCATCACACCCAGTCTGAATTGCCCTCTCAATGATAAGACTGTTCATTTTTGATAATTGTCTTAGTTACTTTTTACTCATTGCTGGGACAAATTATCACACCTAAAATGAAGGAAGGAAAGGTTTATTTAGCTCACAGTTACCGGAGGTTTCAGTCCATACTCAGCTGGCTCCAAGGCAGAGAGCCACATGACAGAAAGCAGCAGTTCATGGTGGTGGAACAGCAACAGTGGCGACAGAGGCAACAGAAAAACCAGGGGAACAGAGAGCCACAGCATCAGTCTGTCTCTCTGTCCCTCTTTATATTACATTCAGGCTCTCCACCTCAGCTTATCCACCTTAGGTGCCTCAGTTTATCTACTTTAGGCTACAGCCATAATCCCAGAAGTACTCAGATTCATAATCCCACCAGTACTATGACAAATAATCCCAGTGGATAGTGAGTCAAGTCTCAAACTCTAGAAGTCCCCACCCCATGATTTCATGAGGCTTTGGAAGACAACTAGACATAAACCATAACACTCTACCCTGGACCCCCAAAGTCTCATGTACATCCCTTTGTGCAAAAGACATTTTAGTCCATCTCAAAGAGTTGCCAAAGTCCCAACAGTTTCAGCATTGCTGAAAAGTCCAAGTCCTAAATCTCCTCCAAGATACAAGGCAAACACTCAACTGTGAGCCCCTGTATGAAGTAAAAGTTAAACATATCCAAAGGTACAAGATATACATTATGAATCCAAAAGTTGCAAACAACAGGGTAATATAAAACACTGGGACCAACACATGTCCAAACTCCAGCAGTGTAAACATTAAATCCCATAGTTTCAACTGCAACATCCAAAGCAGTCTGCACTGAATTGTGAGTTTCAGAGGCCTTACATGGCTCTGCCCCTATAGCACTTTTGGTGGTAGTTTCCATGGCTTCTCTTTTAGGCTAGCTTTGCTTCCTCTTTGCATGATCCACGTTCCTGGTTTTTCCAAACTTCTGGAGTTTCCACTGCAGAGGCTTCTCACACACAGATTTATACATTTCTCTCTCAGGGGCACACTGCCTGGCCTCCCAGGCCTTCTGCAATCTAGGTGAAAGCCTTCTTAACCTTAGAACTCCTACATTCTCAGTGCACCTAAAAAAAGTGCTACATGGATGATGCCAAGGTCTGCTGCCAGCTAGAGCAGTATCCAGGCTTCTTTCTCTCCTGGTTGTAGAGCTGGAGTGCCTGGATTGATTAACACTCTGACCTTGATTCTGAGGAACAAATTTTTCATGCTGGTGCCATTTTGGAATCTAGTTTGGCCATTGCCATCATTCTGGTACTTGCGTCTCTGCAGCTTTCTTTTTAAGGCAAAGCCTCTTTCCCTTGCTATTTTGAGGCTGCAAAGGGTGGAGAGCTGCCAACTCTTGGGATGCCCTCAGGCCATACTGATTTTTTTTTTTTTTTTTGTCTTTTTGAGACAGGGTCTCGCTGTACAGTTCAGGCGGGCCTTGAGCTCAGATTTTTAGCCTGGGCTGGTCTCAAACTCTCACCGATCCTCCTGCCTCAGCCTCCCGAGTGCTGGGATTACAGGTGTGCGCCACCACGCCCGGCTCTCAGGCCATACTTTTGATTCTCTGGTTCCTTCCCAGCAATGGAGATCCTTTCAACTCCATCATTGCAGTCCACAGCTCTCCTGGTGCTTTCTTCCCGGCCAAACTCACAGTATTTTAAATCATCCTGCTTGACTCTTTGCTTTTGATTTTCAACATAAATCTGGCCAAAAGTCACCAATAACAACTATGCCACCACCCCAGTAGTTGGCTACTTTGAAATATCTCTTGAAAAAAAAAATCAATCTGCCATGCTTAATTGCAGTCTTAGGCAAAGTCTCTGGGCATGAGCAAAATTCCAACAGACTTTCAGCCAATCCATAGCACAAATCATCTAGAGTCCAATGACCAATGTTGTCCTTTTTCTTAGCAGAAACCTCCTCAGCCTGGTCTTTACATGCAGGCCTTCTGTCCTTCTTCTGATCTGAGTTCTGAACTGAATCTCCTCTACAGAACAGCTGAAGCTTTTCCAGATCTTCACAAGTAGATGACCTCTCCAAATGTTTGCTATCTCTACTCATAAGCCATTTTTTTATACCCAGGCTTCAAGCCAGTCTTCTCATCTGAGTTCTGACCAGAACCTCCCAAAAAGAACAGCCAAAGCTGTTCTAGTGCTTTGCTTGTAGCCAACATCTCTGAATCTTTCCTATCTCTTCCCATAAGCCATTCTCAAAAGCTTATAATCCACATGGTAAGGTTAGTCACAGCAACGACCCCACTCCTGGTACCAAATTCTGTCAGTTATTTTTTCCTCATTGCTAGGACAAATACCCACACTCAAAATGAAGGAAGGAAAGGTTTATTTAGCTCATAGTTACCGGAGATTTCTGTCCATACTCGGCTGGCAGAAAGGCACATGGCAGGGAGCAGCAGTTCATGGCGGTAGAACAGCAACAATGGTGACAGAGGCAACAAAACAACCAGAGGATCAGAGGACCACAGCATCAGTCTGTCTCTCTGTCCCTCTTTATATTACATTCACGCTTTCTGCCTCAGCCTATCCACCTTAGTGCCTCAGCCTATCTGCCTTAGGCTGCAGCCATAATCCCAGAAGTACTCAGATTCATAATCCCATCGGTACTATAACAAATAATCTCAATGGATCATGAGTCAAGTCTCAAACTCTAGAAGTCCCCACCTCATGATTGCATGAGGCTTTGGGGGACAACTAGACATAAAGCATAACAATAATGAAAATGCAGGATATGGGGGGTGTGAGTATGGCATGGGTGGAGATTGAACCCTGGCAGCTGCTCTCTGCCTAGGCAGGTGCTTTAGTTTGCTGAGCTGTCTGGCTTGCCCTTCAAAACTGCAATTGGTGCCTTGTGCTCTTGGCATCTGTGTGGCATTCGTCCTCACTGTTTGCCTGCAGTGTTTTAGCTGCTGCCCCTTCATTTTGAGTAGGATGATGTGTGCTGGTCAGGAAATGCATCTGACCGAGGGACTGAGGTGTTCATGTGGAAGGAGAGGTGGAGCTTCTCAGTGCCTGAGGCATAGAGGCGTGGCCTTCTGCAGGGCTGATGTAACCCACCCAGTAGGAGCTGTTGCAGGGCTTGGTAAGCTCCTCAGGTTCTGGCTTGCTGTAGCAGCTAAAGAAGGGTGAGGAAGGACTAAAAAAACTCTGATTAGAAATGTCAGTGGGTACTTGTGATCAATTTAATTTATTCTTAATTGAATACTTAAGTATGGAAAGGATGATATTCATGATATTGTGATTAAATACTCTTTTTCAATAATGAAAATGCAGGGTATGGGGCTGTGAGTGCAGCAGTGACTGCTGTTATTTTTTAGAAAAGTGTACAGCTTATTTAAAAAATGGAAGAACAGTGTCAGGGTTGGTTTTGCTTTCCTTCTTTCTTTTAAAAATCAGGTTTCCTAGTGACTGCTGTTTGTTCTGCCAATCCCCTTCCAGTTCCAGACATACTGCACATTCTCACAGAGCTCTCTGATTCTCATGCCTTTCCATGGTAGTTGCGGTATGTTTTTATGTGTGTGTGTAATTTCTGCTTGTGTGCAGTACAATCTAATCTTAGTCTCATTTGCAAAGCCTTTGATGCTATTGAAACTATTTAGACTTACTATCCAAACTCTTGTTAATATGTTTAACTTTTAAAGGGCAGTCATTTTAACATGCTTAGGCTCTCCTAGGTTTAACTTTATGCACATCAGAACATTCAGACAATTCACTTGGTAAATTATTTCCTTTCTAAAGGGAAATAAGTTCTTCATTTTTATCTATTCCTATGCTATCATACCAGTACTAATTGATATCCTAACACACCAGGTCATTATGATCTTATTGTTATTATATGTGTGTAGATTTCATTATGGTAGTTAAACCCTTTAAGCTTTGTCCTTGAAAACATTAGCCACAGCAATATCAATGTCAACAACAGGAATCACCCACCTTTGTCGGGTGACTCCTATCTACAAATGTTGCACTTGAGTTTGGGATACAAAGTTATGGACGTCTTGTCAGTTTTCTGGGCCTTATTATCTATGTCAAAATGCTAGATTTACACCAAAAGTAAAAGAGTAGCAGTATTAATAACATCGAAATAAACTACACTACTTGTAAAGTCAGTGGTGCAACATTAATCTGTTTCTCAACCTTTTTTCAAGCCTCCTTCCCTTTCTTTATCATGCATGTGTTATATCCTCAACATCTCAGAGCCCAGCAGAAATTTCATTTTAATTCTTTATCTTTATTCCCACACTCCTTTAGCTCTAAAGGTTCATGCTCTTTCTTTCCACTAGAAACCTTCCCAGTTTGAGCTTCAGGCCATGTGTTTCCTAAGTTTAATCCTCTATATTCCTTATATTCTCAGAATTTAGCATCATGGCTCTCTTTGTATTCTTTGTAAGAATTGTATGCCTGAGATACTAGAATAAATTTGAGGAGTACTTTTTGTAACAGATGACTATAAAGGAAAAGTGAAATTACAGCTCTGGCATCAATTTTTCCAATTAGAATGAAATGTATTTTTCCTTATTTATATATTCATAAAATAGCCTTTCACTGGCTTTGGCCACATTTGCAAAAATGAACACATAGTTCATAAATTCCTGGCAGTGAATTATGAAAGGATATTACTTTCCTTCCTTACCTTTCTATTATGATGCAAATATACAGATCAAAAACCTCATACTGTATACTCATGACAAGATAAAAAGAAATGAAATGATGTCGAGATTATAGGAAAACTGACTTTATTTTGTGTGATCTGAGAGTGACTAAGCTTTATATTGTCCAATAAGCATGAGATAATTATGGATGGATAATTTCACCTCCAAATAATAAAAATTAGGAGCATTTGTTCTAATTCTGATTTCATATTTCAGTTTGTTAGCTCATTTGTTTATTTGAAATATCTGCATGAAAATATAATGTTGCTGGTAAATATAAAAGTATTTCCCTCAATTTCTCATATCTTCAGAAATCAAAAAGGATTCAGATAGATCAAACTTTAAATAGATGTATAGTAAAAATTATCAATGTCTTAAGATCTGCCTATCTTCAATAGCTCCATTTGCTTATTTATGAATGATTTCAATCATAGAAGATATGATCACTATATTCTCTCAGCTAGTAGGAATTTTAAAGTAGAGGTAAGAGACCTAGATTGAACATAGAAATATCCTTAACCATTATGTGTTAATCAAGATAAAAATATTTTATGTGCTTGTTTGTACAATCTAATTGATCTTTCCAGAAATTTGCAAAACAGCATACAAATACTTCTTCACAACGTTAAGTATTGTGTGAAGAAAATAACTCATTCAATTACAATTGTTTAGGAAATGGCTTCCTATTCCTCAAATTCTATTCCATCAAAATAGGCTTTTATCTCAAAGACAAACCTGTTCCATCTGACTGCATAGAAATGTCAGTCAGCCTCTGCAGCTCCCTTTAGTATCAGCTTGGCCCACCTTAACTAAAACAAACAATCAAAAAAACTCCTAAGTAGTTCGTTATTAACGTTGATCCCTTTGTATGCTGACAATAATACAGTGTCTTCTCTAGATGCTATGGAAGACTTTTCAATTCAGTACTAGCATCACAATAAAGTTTTAGCATCTGGATCAATAAACACTTAAAATGTTATGAAAGAGGTAATTTCAGTAATGTGTGTAGTCAGACCTTTGATCAAAACATTATATTACTTGTTAGCAAATCATACTCATCAGTGCAGCATGGAGAAAGTATATTTCTAGTACTTTGTTTCTATGCTTGCATATTTCTTTTTGTTTTCAAGAACAGTGGAGATGTTCTGCTCCAGCATTTGGTGGAAGTAGAACCGTACAGAGGCTGTCTGGAAGGCAGGAACACTTCCATAGGAGGAGGACTAGAAAGCAGTAAAACCCTGCCACATCAGATATTTGCTTTGTTTGTAAGCTTAATTTCTTTAGGGATGTTTATAAAATCTGCCAATCTGATGAGTTGTTCTAATTCTCTCCTTATAACCACGTGCATCAACATTAAGGTCTGTAATATTTTGATTTCTTATTCTCTTCTATACTTTAAAAGATCCTTTGAAAATGGAAAAAGACCACGTAATTGTGATTAGGAGTATTTATTATGCCTTCAAGCATACTTCTCCATTTAAATGCTGTGAAAATTTTTCTTAGCCCAGATGTGTGTTTAATCAATGAAACTGCTTGCGCTTTATACTGAGGAAGCTATAAAATAGGGTACAAATCATGCACCATTTTCAGACACCTAATACACACATTTAAAATTCCCAGTGACATTACACTGAGATTTAAGGTATGGTAATAAAATATTCATGAACTTTCTCTCTCTTTCTCTCTCTCTCTGTCTGTCTCTCACTCTGTCTCTCTCTCTCTCTGTGTGTGTGTGTGTGTGTGTGTGTGTAGTTTATGATTTGGATAATATAAGTGATTTGTTTGATCTCATGTGATTACATGTAGTATTGATAGTTGTTGACAAATTCTTATACCTACACACTCCACACTTTGTACACAGGAAAGAAAATATGCAAAGTATAAGATTCTAAAATTTTGTGTTGTCCTGCTTAAATATTCTGATCATTCTATCTCAAAACACATATGACGGTGTGCTTCCTTTTATTCTTCCTCTTTCCAGAATAACCTGGTAGGTAACATTTGGGTTTCAGCATAACAGTTGATTAGTGCAAGTGGCCTACTGCATTATGAAAGAACAATCTTGGCTCAAGGAAGGTCTTTCTACTAAGTCAGTGGGAACTACAAGACAGCAGAAGGTGGCAGAAGGGGAGTGAGGAATGGAGAAATGATTTGGAGTTAGAAAAAGCAAAAGACATGAGCTTAAAAGCATTTTCTGGTGTTTCAGATTCCACTTCCTCCACTTCCATGGAGGAAAAAATTAAATGAATACGATAAGGTGTCATTCTTTGACGTATGGCTGGGTAGTCCTATGGACATTACTTAAATATATCACTTAAACTATAATTTTCTGGACACTAACTCTTTAATGTAAATTCTCTCATGAATATAACACTTTAGCATAGTATTATGTGTGATGGCAAGTTCTGTAAAGTGATACAAATAAAACACAAGAATTAGGGTGAAAATGGAACATGTACACATAGGTACGCTGAATAGTGTCTATCCCCTCCAAAAATAATCAAAAGTCTTATCTCTAGAATCAGTAAATATGCAGCTTTACATAGCAAAGAAGATTTTGTTGCTGGGGCTAAGCTAGGGGTTTTGAGCAAGAGAAAGATAACTATGTAGTGTCAGTAACCTTAAGGTTCCAACAGGGTGAGAGATGGAGCCGCTGGTAAGGCTCAGAGGTTGAGCAGGAGGTTGGAGCAGGGGAAGGCCAGCACCCTCTAGGGGCCCGCGAAGACGCGGGAGTGGATTTGCTCCTGCAGTCTGGGGAACACCTGGGAGTTTAGGCTTCTGGCCTCTAAAATATGGAAAAGATCCAGTTGCATTGTGGTGCCTTGTGTCAGCGGCAGCAGTGTGGGAGAGCGTTGTGGCAATGTCCTGTGACACTGCCCCAGGTGTCGGGTGGGAGCAGTCGAGAGATCCGCGCCTGAGTTCAGCATGGGTCCGTGTTTCTGGGGCACCACCGCCAAAGCACCAGCAGGCTCACAGGGCTTTCACCAACTGGGGATCACACTGACACTGGGCTTAGATTTTGTTGTAACTTCACATACGTTTCAATATAGTACCTTTCCTAAACTTAACACAGATTACATTTAAATCCTATTTTAGAGAATAAGGGATGTTATTGAAGTTGTTCTAAATTTAAAATACAGAGTACCATGTTAAAGTAAGCAATATATAGTGTAATAAACTAAGGAAAGTCCTTAAAATATTCAATAGTATATAACAGTCTGTTGTTTTGTTACTGTGTAGATACTTGATAATCAATATAAGGTAATTTTAATTAGTGAGTACATTTTTTGTGTGTTGTGTTATATATTTATATGAATAATATATATGAATATGCATTATACTACATCTCTATAAATTTAACTAGCTGATTACATTATTATAATCAACAGGTGAAGTCCTGTTAGAATCAGGCATCCCTGGGAAATTCCACTAATTAATGTAGTACACAGAAGTACTATATGAACATACCATATATGTACAATCTATGAATTCTTGTGGTAAATTTATGGTCCTAATGCATCACAAAGAGATATAGTCCACACTTTATGTAACTGCAGTGTTAATAACTAAGGGTTTCATGGCAAATAAAAGGAAAATAGGGTAGAGGTTAATAGAATAAAAACAGTTCTTGATGATTCCTACCTAAGTTTTCAGAAATATTTTTACTTTTTTTTCCATTAGTTAAGAGGTGTTTATAAATTTTGTTCCTAGCATTTATGTATTTACTTTATTAAATCACAAGTTGCTCTTTTTATATTTCTGGGTTTTTGTTGCAAGGTCTTGGGCTGAGGAGATAGTTCAGTAGAATACCTGAGTTCAATCCTGGGTTCCACAAAAAAAAAAAAAAAAAAAAAAAAA
>PVJA010053349.1:0-12030 GCA_004027025.1 Myocastor coypus
TTTTTTTTTTTTTTTTTTTTTTTTGGTCTTTTTGAGACCGAGTCTCACTATGCAGTTCAGGCTGGCCTTGAGCTCACTTCTGTAGCCCAGGCTGGTCTCAAACTCACACTGATCCTCCTGCCTCAGCCTCCTGAGTGCTGGGATTACAGGCGTGTGCCACCATGCCCGGCTATAAGTGTCTATTTTTTGTTTATCTCCTACCACTGCTTCCAAACATTTTGTTGGCTCCCTTTTCTCTGCCCTTGAGTAATATCTCAGGCAGATCCCTTTGCTTTACCTGTTACTACCAACTATCAGAATCCATAATAAGTAGGAAATCCAGATCACTCTAATATCAGATGTTTAGCCTCTCCTCTAAATTAATAGCTTCTTCCATTTCACTTGCCTGTGCTGACCTCTGTCAGAAACTTGTGCTCAAGAAGGGGAAAGCAGTCAATTCTTAGAGCTCGTCCTCTCCTGTCCCTTAGAATTCCATTAGTTCCTTTGCATTTGGGGCAATGGGAGGAGGAGCAGATGAACAGTAGAAAAAGGAAAATATTACTTAGGCCATACTATTTCAATATCTCTGACTGTTGAATGGCTTCCCATGGAAAAAGTCCCAAAGCTTATCTATTTTTGTTATGAGGAAATTTCTTAGGAGGAATTAGGTACAGACTTTCTCACTGCTGTACCTTTTGGTGTATATAATTACGCTAGTAATTCTCACTCAGATCTTTGGCTGTGCTTGGCTTTGTTCTCTGATGTCTACCAAGTCCTTTGTAAACCTCGCCCCTTTCCTCACAGCTACCAAGCAAAACCAGGAAGATCAGCCCATCTCCTTGTCCTGGGTCAAGGGCCAGCTGTAGTCACCTGCTGTCAACTCTTATGGTCACATGTAGTGTTCCTGCTGTGGTGATGTGTTACTTAGGAGTCTAGAAAAATAGTAGCAATTGAAAATATATGCTTAGTTATAGAAAGGGACTTATTAGGTAGTCTTATGGGATCAGAGGTGGGACAATCCACAATGGCTAGCTTTACCCTGGAGAGCTTGGCGATGCACTAGGTCCTTAGTCCAAGACAAAATTGTCAGAACAAGAGGGATCAAGGATGAAGCATCTATCCAGGATTGAAGGCCTGGAAGCTCTCTGGAGAAATGCTAATGGGAGTTTGTGTAGGAGATCCAGAGGCTGAAGTGCAAAGGCACTAGTGGTAGCAAAATAGAATTTGTTCAGACTGACAGGAAAGCTTTGGGAACATGTACATTTCCTATTCCTTCCCTTTTAAGCCTGTCCAGACTGTGAACCTCACAACTGGCTTGATCTTTTCACTTGGTTTGCTAAACTATGTGTCAGTCATCCAAAGACACACCCAGAACTATGCTTTATTAATCTGCTAGCATTACTCAATCTATCCAAGTTGATATACTATATGATGAATGGTCCAGGTGGTAAAACTTATATAGCCCATTGGGTGTCTACCAGGGAGTAGGTGAGCTGCCCTATTCCCTTGTAGCAGACATGGTGCCACAGCTAGGAAAGATTTTCTGGATGCTCTGTCACTTAGGGTCTGGTAGAGAGAGTGCTCCAAATTCTAATCTACTGAAAGCTATCTTCAGGGAAAACCCCTTTGCTCCTGCATATCTCTAGCCATCTCTTATACGAGTTTGGGGTGGTCACTAAGCAACTCATGATCAGATTCTGCTATTATTGCTAATCCTACTCACGAATGAGTATGACTGAATCCACTGTCTGTCTCTTGAGCTCTCCTCCTCTTCACTAGTTATTGTTCTTCCTTTTGAATTTCAGCCAGATTCTGAGACAAGATGAGGCAGCAAGCTGAAGGTGTGAAGGTGGGTAAAGTCACTGACTCAAGGCCAAGCAGCAAACAAGCTTAGAGATGGCTTTAAACCTAGAGAGTCTAACTCTGGAGTCCAGGTCTGTAACCCCAAACTCTTATGGTCCCACCAAGGCAGGAAAGTAACAGAACTGTTGAGTAGCTGCATAAAAAAAATAAGCAGGTAGCTGTACTTGTAAAGCAAGCTCAAGCACTTACTGGTATAAAGAGCCACATTTTCACAAATATGTTTATGCACATGGCTGTTTATGGAATAGCTAGCTGCTCTGTTGATGTGGCCATTTCTGCTTTCTGTGTCTATTTCCTTCCTAGATTAAACTTTTCTTTCAGCCTTAAAACTAGCCCATGAATGACTTCCATTTATATGTAGCTAAGAGCCCAGGCTAGCTAGTGATAGGCAGAAATTCCTGTTGAACTGAGTTGTTTTCAGGACCATTTATTTCTTTGGATGTAAGAATATTAATAAAAATTTTTTCATTTGCAAAAGGGGACTGGAATTCATCTCCACATACGTATTCTGAGCATCATTGGATGAGGCAGGCTCTAGATACCACTCCCTCGAGGGCTGTGTGCCCATCCTAAGGCCTCTTAAATGACTTTTCTTTGGCAGTTATGATAGGTCTTTTCTTGGTCAGTGTAACTTATGACATGGCAGAGACAAGACCTACTGAGCTGATCCAGGAGCAGAACATCTTGCCAGAGTGGCACAGCAAGTTCACCTCCAAGGGCTGCAGCAGGAAGAAGTGGAGCACAGCAGCCCGACCCAAGCCACATCTACCTGGATGAATTTGAACTTGGTAGATCCAGATCTGGTGCTATGGTAAGAATTCTACCAAAGCTCTACATCAAAGGCCAGAAGGCAGGGCTAAACAAAATGACAAAGAGAAGGAGCAAAATGCACTCTTAGGCCCCAAGCCCACCCAGAACAAATGGAAGAGATAATAGTATAGAAGGAATTAGAAGTCACACATTTGAAATCTCTGAAATAGTTGCACCTGAAGTAAAGAAACAACTACAGAAAGTTATAGAGGAAATCAGATCAGAAATAATTACTTTTTCTTCTTTTTTTCTTTTTTTATCTTTTTGACACAGGGCCTTGCTATGCAGTTCAGGCTGGCCTCGAGCTGGTCTCGAACTTGCACTGATCCTCCTGCCTCAGCCTCCCAAGTGCTAGGAAAACCACACACATAATCAAGATCCCAGAAATTTAGCACAGGAACAGTATACCAAAAGCTGCTAGAGAAAAGAAACAAAACACATTTAAAGGAAAACCCATCAAAATAACAGCAGATTTCTCTTCACAAACCATCAACTCAAGATAAGGATGGAGCAAAATACTATAAATCTTACGAGAAAACAAATTGCAACTCTGACTGAGTACCCTGAAAAACTCTTTCAGGTATAATGGAGAAGTGAAATACTTACACAACAAAGAACAATTAAAGAATCTCATGATGACAAAGCCAACACTGTACAGTTTACTAAAAGATATTCTAGAGAAGGATAAAAATGATCACAATTCCGTGAAGGAGAATGGAAAGAGCCCACCAAATAGTGCAAACAATTAAACACAGGAGAAAAAGAGGTATACAACAGTCATCTTTCAACTATTCTTTTATATACAGCAGCAGAAAATGTTCATCAGTGTATTCTACAAATGGACTTCTCCTGCACCCTATGGGTCATGATTCTGTCTGATTCTACAGGGTGGATATCAAGGAAATAGCAGTAACTCAGTCCCACAAGTGACACCTGGCCACCAGTAAACATCATGGACACTATCCATGTGCATGACACTAGAGCTTTGTGTGTTATCCTAACCCCAAACTGTTATTTCTGGTCATATAGTCACCATTCCAGTGTTTATGTTATGTTTCATTCTGAGTAATTCTTTACTACCAGGGAAACTTTTCCTTATTTGATAGTTTTGTATATATTAACTTATTCAATTAGTATGTGGGAACTCTGAATTGATTAAAGATTTGTTCATATGATATGCAACATTCTGGCCTCTAAGTTGAACTCACAATTTGATTTGAATTTTGGAATATTATTTTGAAATACTTAATTTTAGTCAATTTTCTGAATATCATTTATTTATAATTTTTGTTTTATGATTCATACTGTATGTTTGACTTATAGTCTACTTATAAGACATGGTGTATTTTCTCCTAGTATTAGAAACTTTAAAAGAAATATACATACATATATATATATATATATATATATATATATATATATACATATATATATATATGTGTGTGTGTGTGAGTGTGACATAGGAGAGTTAGGAGAGATATACAACTACTTTCTCTTAGCTCATTGAGAATAAAATTTGTACTAATATTGTTTACAAATCTACATCTTGTTCTCTGAATAACTACAATGAAAACAACAACATGCATTGTTTTAATTATTGTACTACCTTGTTTTAAAACTATTTCATTGCTATTTTATCTTTTTTGCTCATTAAAA
The DNA here is from genome assembly GCA_004027025.1 of Myocastor coypus. NCBI lineage: Eukaryota > Metazoa > Chordata > Mammalia > Rodentia > Myocastoridae > Myocastor > Myocastor coypus. Next base: position 4,309 of record PVJA010053349.1, read on the forward strand.
TGAATTAATAATAATAATAAAAGTGAAGAAGAGACAAGAAAAAATGCAACAATTTAGTATATGGTTAAATTCCTAAGTTTCTATGTAAAAATGCATAACTATTTTTTTCACATTCTATAAAGATTTAAAATTTATAATATTGATAAGAGGTTGGGAAGCAGCTGAGTCAGCCTTTTCCGCCCGCTTCCTCCTCCCCCAAAGCGCCGCTCTGGCTGGCACCACACTCCTCTGAGCTCCCGGCTCCTGATAAGCTTGTGTGGCTGCCGTCTCGCTCAGCCACCACCATGATTATCTACTGGGACCTCATCAGCCACAGTGAGATGTTCTCCAACATTTACGAGATCCGGGAGATTCAAGGATAGGCTGTGCCTGGAGGTGGTGGGCAAGATGGTCAGTAGAACAGATGGCAACATTGACCACTTGCTCACTGGTGGCAATGCCTCCACTGAAGCCCCAGAGGGCAAAGGCACCGAAAGCACAGTAGTCACTGGTGTAGATACTGTAATGAACCATCACTTGCAGGGAACTAGCTTCATAAAAGAGGCCTAGAAGAAGTATGTCAGAGATTATATGAAATCAATGAAAGGCAAACTTGAAGAATAAAGACCAGAAAGAGTAAAACTGTTTATGACTGGGGCAGCAGAGCAAATCAAGCACATCCTTGCTAATTTAAAAAACTATCAGTTCTTTATTGGTGCAAACATGAATCCAGATGGCGTGGTTGCTCTCCTGGACTACCAAGAGGATGGTGTGACCCCGTTTATGGTTTTCTTTAAGGATGGTTTAGAAATGGAAAAATGTTAATGGATTTGATGGTAGCCTTGAATCTATCACTTGTCATAACTGGCTGCTGCTTGTCTTCTACACAACACCAGGATTTTAGACAAATGGAACTGATGTCATCTTGAATGCTTCGTTTATTTTACCAATGATTTAGTGGGAGTGGAGGCATTGTTTTTTAGAGGAAAAAACATGTTATGTAGGTTGTCTAAAACTAAAGTGCATTTAAACTCATTTGAGAGAATGCCTTATAGTTTAATACATATCTAAACTAAGTTCATTGTAGTGTTCATGGAGAAGACAAAACTTGGTCAGAGACCACTACTAAAAAGCATAAGACTATAAGACTATCTTCAAATAACTACTGCAGTGGAACTAATTCTGAGACTGCAATATAAGACAAGAATCAAAGTTTTAATTCTGAATTGCAGAGAAGGGAAAGAGACTATGTTCATAGCAGCGCCAACATTTGAAGTGGAGCCTTACACATTTCATCACCTATAATGAAAGAAGTTAATCCTGGAAGAGATTACTGAAAGAATAAAAGGACTTAACTCAGTTGTAAGCAATAAAAAATAAATAAATACAATTTAGAACATTAGCAATTGATGGAAAATACGCATTTCATGTTATTTCTAGGCATTTGATATTCAGAAAGATAGTGATGTTAAGCTCAACTGTCTATGTTATAAGGAGTAATATCATTAAGCTTCTCTTCTGGAGGGTTAACAACTTAAGTTTGCAGACCAAAAAATTAGAGAAAAAAAAGGGCTACAAGGATAAACAATATTTTGGCCCTAGTCCTCCAAGGTCAATGAGGACTCAGGACATAAGAGAACCTGTGCTATAACATCCTATAACTCAGTGGCGTCACAAATTTTCTGTTCAAGGAGGTCATGGGGCCCCATAGGAAAGGGAATGATGATGTATAGTGTGCCTATGGAGAGTCACCTGTAGAGAAAACATTCTCTGAGGCTTTCACAGAGAGCATATTGGTCAAGCAATGATCATTACTCCTCCAGATGGCTGACACTGTCAAAAGATCCACAAATAGTTGTACATAGTTTCAAGGTAAATTCTGAGGGGATTTGACTGACCTTGTCAGATACAAAGTTACATTTTTGGTTATATAGGTCTTGCTTTAACTTGGTCTTACTCATCCAGCAGAAAAATCTAACCACAAGGTATAAAGAGGAAGCCATATCAATATGCTGAGCTGTAAAAGGCTCAAGTTGATAGCCTTTGGCAATGCCAGTTGTACTGATAACCTGCTACTATTTTGGACTATTGGACTATATATACAGCTGTTTTCACTTATTTCAAAGAGAAGGAAGATTTGTACTAATAGTGTTTAGACAAGATAGCACGTCTGCATCTTGTACTCAACTACTATGAAGAAGTGCAATGTATTAATTATTTTAACTGCAACTAACCTGTTGTGAAACTGTCTCATTGCTACTTCTCCCTCATTAAAATTAGTAAAAGAAAGAAAGAAAGAAAGAAAGAAAGAAAGAAAGAAAAGGAAAGAAGAAAGAAAATGTCTCTCGCATGCCTAGTGGTGCTTATCCCCTCAGTCTCTTTCATTTTAGTTTTAATTTATCTGTTTCTACAATCAGGGCAGCAGGCCATAACATTCCAGTTGTCATCTCTCTCTATCTTGATCTTGACAGTCTGAATTCTTTTGCCCTGCGTGGTGTCCTTGTGAGGCTGGAGTCCACAGCATGTGAGAAAAAGCAGAATCTCTTCTCTAGGAGACTGCACAAAAGCTTTTTTTTTTTTTTTCATTCATTTGGCAAATGTTTGAGTGTCCACTAAATATCAGATTCCACAGTAGATACTGGGACAATGACCTCAGCTCTCAAAACAGCCATAGAACCATAGGAGAGTTCAAAGTATATATGAACAGATTAAAAGCAATGAAGTGAGCTGGGAGTGGTGGTGCATGCTTGTAATTCTAACATTTGAGAGCCTGAGGCAGGAGGATAGATGTGAGTTTGAGACCAGCCTGGGCTACAAAAAGCAAGCTCAAGGTCAGCCTAAACTGCATAGCAAGACCCTGTCTCAAAAAGACAAAAAAAAAAAAAAAAAATTCTGTTCAGAATACAAGGACAATAGAAGGGGAAGGATTCAGCCTGAACAGTTACTTGGGTGGATCCCAAGCAAAAGCTGAATGTGGTGGTGCAAGCCTGTAGCCCCAGCACTCAGGAAGCTGAGGCAGGAGGAACACCACAACTTTGAGGCCAACCTGAACTACATAGTGAATTCAAGGCCAGCCTGAGCTCTGTAGTGAGACCCTGTCTCAAAAACAAAAAACAAAACAACCACAAACAAACATAAAAAACCCTAAGATTAAATTTAAAAAAAAAAAAACCAACCTCAGAGTTTCCTTAAAGCCTTGTACCCAGCAGCTGTAGCTAAAACTGCCTGGCTTAGGAGAATCCTATGCAGCCAGTGTCAAAGACCCTGTGCCACATCGCAATCTAAATTCTAAAGTTACTTAATTCCTTACCACAGATATATTTCCATCAATCAAAATTCTACTGTTTTAATTTCTCAGTGTTTCTACTTAAGAATCAAAGGTTTGAATCTTGGGACAGTCAGTACTCCGCCCATCTAAAATTTTAACCTGTCAAGTAACAAAACAAAATGAAAGTAAAATGATCAAGGGCCAGCGAGATAGTTCAGTGGTCTAAAGCATCTGCTTAGGAAAGCTTAGGCAACTTCAGGGACTGCAGTTCAATCCCTGGCACCACATACTGCACCAGCCCCACCCCAAGGGCAGGCTGAATTGGCCATTAAAGAAAAAAAAAGTAAAGGGATCAAATTATCATTATTAACAGCAGTAATAAATTCTTTTTTATTGTTTAAATTTAACACGGGTTATATTACATATTTTCATCATCAGATCAGTTTAGATTAATACATATAGGTATATAAGATTGATCAAACAATTAAACATTAACCCTTCTAAATCAACATTGTTATCTTTTTTTTTTTTCTTTTCCCCTTTCTTTTCTTTGAAAGTTGACATATTGCATAATGTCCTCACAATTGTTCTACACAGTACAGTGTGTGGGCATGACCCACCTCCCTATTGATGCTCTTAGAAAAAAAAAGGAAAAGAATATATTTTCTTTGGACTAAGAGGAAGCAGGTACATATACAGTCAAATGTTCCAGTAGTAATAAATTCTGAGTTCAAAAGAACAATTTGTAATTGAATTAGGCAGAAGACCATAGCAAAGACAATTGCCTGTTTCCTCCCAATAGAAAATGGTGACACTAGGGCTATGAGGATAGCCAATATTTTGGTCTTAGCCCTTCAAGGTCAGTAAGGACTCAGGATATAAGAGAACCTGTGCTGTAATATCCTGTAACTCAGAGGTGTCTCAAATTTTCTAGTTAAGGAGATTATGGGACCTCAGAGGAAAGGGAAAAATGAACTATATAGTGTGTCTAAGGAGAGTCACCCAGACAAAAACATTCTCTTAGGCTTTCACAGAAAGCAAACTGGCCAAGCAATGGCCATGACTCGTCCCGAAGGCGGATACTAACAACAGCTCTAGAAAGTACTGTATATGGTCCCAAACTTAATCCTGAGGGGAGTTGACCTTGGAAGATACAAAAAATGAATGTTTTGTTATACAGGTCTTGCTTTGACTTGCCCTTGATCACCCAGCCCCCCCAAAAAAACAAACAAACAAACAAAAAACAGCTTAATTACAATGCATGAAACGCAGAGCTAGATTGATGAGATGAGCTGTAAGAGGCTTGGATCAATAGCCTCCAACATGGCAAGCTTCACTGGTGGCCCACTGCAATTGTAGAACATGGAACTGTGTATGCATCTGCTTCCTCTTAGTTCAAAGAGAAGAATTTTCTTTTTCTTTTTTTTTTTAAGCAACATCAATAGGAAGATGGTTCATGCCCACACACTGTGCTCTGTAGAACTATTGTAAGGACAATATGCAATGTGTCAACTGTTAAAAAAAAAGAAAGGGGAAAAGAAAAAGAAAAAAAAAAAGTAATGTTAATTGAAAGTGTTAATGTTTGTTTGATCACTCTTATATACCTATATCTATTAATCTAAACTGATCTGATGATGAAAGTATATAATATAACCATTGTTAAATTTAAATTAAAAAAAATAGTAAGATCCTGACTCATAATAAAATAAAATAAAATGTCTATACTGGAAAAAAAAAGAAAGAAAGAAAATGATGACACTGAGTCTAGTATGCTCAGTTTAAGCTTATTTTCCCCAGGAAAAATAATTTCAGCCCTCTTTTCCCTCAGTACAGGGCCATAGGGAGAGACTGGAAGGGAGCCAAAGGTGTTTGTTGTTGTCTGAGGCAGGGTCTCACTCTGTGGCCCAGGCCGGCCTCAGACTCTATAAGCATCCTCCTGACTTGGCCTCTGGGTGCTGGGATGATGGGCATGCACCACCGTGCCAGACCCACTACAGATTTAGGAGAAACATACAGTGGAAAAGTTATTCCCCTTACCAAACTGTTGAACCAAATTGTTATTACAAGTCCATAGGCATTTATGTATAATTTCAAAAGCAAAAACAACAATGTCAAAGAAAAATATCCTTATAAATTTGTGGAAAACTATGTTCAGATCAGGCAAAATCTGATCTAAAATGATAAACAATTATTCAGAGTCTTTATCCCATGTAGTTGAATATGATTATATTTTGATAATTATAGCTTATTTCTAGACTTAGTTTGATATGTTATTGGAAATTCTATAAGCCATAGTGCCTTTCTAAAAATCCACAGAATTCTGAATTATAGAACAAGGGAAGCTTTGAAAGATGTGTTTCCTATGGGAGGCAATAAATTGGCCAGTGACACATTTAGCACAATGTCTTGGGGATGTGCAGAAAGCAGAATGATAGAGTTTGGACTACAAAGGACAAGATGAGGGTACATAGTGATCAAGTAGATCCCTCTGATATGATGTTATATGAAATTTATTTATTGGCTTTTGGACATTACTATTGAACAGAGACCTGAGGTACTGTTCCATCAGCAGACATAGTTACCAGGGCAGGAATGCTGCCTGGCTGTGGCACAAGGGAGTTCCAGAGGCACGCGATTGCCATCACGTGGAGTAGAGCAGAGGCAAATGAAGATCATCCCGGCTTTCTCTAGAAGGTCCTAAATGGCATATGCAAATTACAAGGCTGTACATAAAAAGGATCTGAATTCTCTTTTTCCGGCCTGATTCAATGCTGATGACAGTTGTACTCCTGGGGGCTGGATAGATACATATAAAAATAGCTAAAGCCATCTGGACACTATGAGAGCCTTCCCAAGCCTGTTCCTGTACAGCACAGACAATATTCATTCAGCCCTCTAATGGCCAGCCTTGCCTAAGTGTGCAGATGTGTGTGGAAACTCCGGTGGTAACAGAAAAATGTGAGTCACAATCTTGAGAGACTATTTCCTATGAACAGAGTCTCTGACAGCATATCAGACTCTTTTGTCCAAAGTGTGACACTGCAGATTTTTTTTGTTATTGTCGTTGTTAATAGATGTTGTCTGATTTCAACCTCACGGTCAGTGGAGATTTACTAGAAGCTGTCAGTACAGTAAGTCCCTGGTTTAGAAACACTGGTGATGTGAACTTTCATAGATAGGAGCAGAAGTCCCATTACAAACATTCATAGACGTGAACAAACTGCAAAAATAGTTCACAGGCCTTCCAGAAATTGTCACAGTCATACTGCTGTGTGCCTACTGCATGGTGTAATGCTCAGTCAGAGCCCAGGGTGTCTAGGAGCAAGAGGAGGAGCAGTGATGATGCGGAGAGGATGCTGGGAGGTGCAAAGCAAATATATATAATTTATTTGGTACAGGGTCTCACTACACAGCTCAGATTCATGCTGGGATTACAGGTGCATGCCACCATATCTGGTTTCTGTGGCTGACTCAGGAATTTCAGAACAGCGGGCAGTACTGGGAATAGAATGTAGGTCCTTGTGTTTGCCAGGCAGGTGCTTAGACTTCTGATCTATCTCCCCATCCTAAGTTGTACATTTTTGTTAAATGTGTATAGGACTTACTTTGTCTCAATGAATCTAATTTACAAATTTTTTCCTGGAACAGAACTCATTTATAAGTCAGGGAGTTACTATATGTTATGGTTTATGTCTAGTTGTCCCCCTAAAGCCTCATGTAGTTATTGGGCGGGGACTTCTAGAGTTTGAGACTTGATCCGTGATCCCTGGGATTATGGGTTTTAGTACTGATGGGATTATGGGTAGAAGTACTTCTGGGATTATGGGTGTAGCCTAAGGCGGAGGCTAAGGCAGAGAGCCTGGATGTAATATAAAGAGAGGCAGAGAGACAGACTCGAGCTGTAGCTGTTGCTGCTGCTCTGCTGCCCTGATTGATTGGCTGTCTCTACCACCATTTTGTTGCTGTTCCGCCACCATGAACTGGATGCTCCTCTGTCTTGTTCCCCTCAGCATTGGGCCAGCTGCATCTGGACTGAAACCTCCAGTAACTGTAAGCTAAATAAACCTTTCCTTCCTTCATTTTGAGTGTCCGGTATTTGTCCCAGCAATGAGTAAAAAGTAACTAATACAGAATTTGGTACCAAGAGTGGGGTCATTGCTGTGACTAACCTGACAATGTGGATTACAAGCTTTTGGGAATGGCTTATGGGAAGAGATAGTAAAGGTTCAAAGATGTCGCCTAAAAACAAAGCACTAGAACAGCTTCAGCTGTTCAGCTTGGGAGATTCTGGTCAGAGCTCAGACCAGAAGACCAAAAGGCCTGCCTGTAAAGCCCAGGCTGAGGAGGTTTCTGCTTGGAAAAAGGACAGCATTGGTCAATGGTGTCCAGATGATTTGTACTATGGATTGGCTGAAAGTCTTTTGGAATTTTGCTTGTGCCCAGAGACTTTGCCTAAGACTGAGATTAAGCATGGC
>PVJA010053350.1:0-12005 GCA_004027025.1 Myocastor coypus
ATATTACAGCACAGGTTCTCTTATATCCTGGGTCTTTATTGACCTTGAAGGGCTAGGGCCAAAATATTGGCTATCCTTATAGCCCTTCTTATTCTCCAATTGTCGGTCTGTCAACTTACATTCTCAACCCTCCAGCAGAAAAGCTTTGTGATACTATTATTCTATAACATAGGTACTGGGCTTATCATCACTGGCTTTCAGCTCCACCATTTTCTAGCTGAGCGATATTTAACATGAGACTTAGCCTTTCAGAGCCTCCATTTCCTCTTTTTAAGATGGGGTAATGATACCTCCTGAAAGGGCCGAGTGATGACTAGAGCACTTGGTACAGAAAGTGCATGACAAGTGGCATCCATTATCCCTGCAAATCACCCCCTCCACCCCTCTCAGCTGTCCCCAGGTTGAAGTATGACCCACACAGCCTCCCAGCTTTGGAGCTAAGCACTTGATTCCTCGAGGCTCAGATGGGCAATGCTGAGAGGACCCAGCCAGGTGGGGGGCCCCAGGGTCCTGGGGCAGGCAGGGAGGGAGCTCTGGCTGCCCCGCCCAACACCCTCGCTGTCTGCAGGCTCTGCGTGCCTCTCTGGAAGTGAAGTGTAAGTGCCATGGGGTATCGGGCTCCTGCTCCATACGCACCTGCTGGAAAGGGCTGCCGGAGCTCCGGGACGTGGCTGCCGACCTCAAGACCCGGTACCTCTCAGCCACCAAGGTCGTGCACCGGCCCATGGGCACTCGCAAGCACCTGGTGCCCAAGGACCTGGATATCCGGCCTGTGAAGGACTCTGAACTCGTCTATCTGCAGAGCTCACCCGACTTCTGCATGAAGAACGAGAAGGTGGGATCCCACGGGACACAAGACAGGTACGGTCCTGCACACCCCAAGAGACACTGTTCCAGCTCAGGCCCAGGCATACAGTGGGACTCAAGCTATGTGGAGAGAGGCGGCCCCAGGAAAGCTGGGGGAGGTCCCAAGAGGCACCCTGCAGAGGTCCTGGAAGGGCACTTTTTCCCAGCAAGGGTCCCAGGGATGGAGGCCGTAGGAGGTCTCTGCTCTATCTGCCCTCTGTGGGGCAAGGCAGTGAGCAGGTCAGGAGAGAGAAGAGGAGATTGACCAAGCACCCAGCAAAGTGGCAAATGAACAGGAGGATAGATATTCAACTGTCTGCTTGTGGGACAAGCAAGGAGCTGAGAGGCACAGGGAAGGTAGAGGTGGCAGCCACAGGATGACCACCCTGGGAGTCTGCAGAGGCACAGGAGAGCAGGAACTGCGGCCTTCTGTGGGGAGACTTGTGTCTGTGCCCCTAGCTTGCGTGATCCTCCTGATCACCAGATGTCATTTGTCCCCAGGACCACCTGGCCTCCAGTTTCAGAGCTGGGCTGGGCTCTCCACAGATCACCCCATCCTGACCCAAGACAGATGAGAAGCGGGCTGCAGAGCCGCTGGGTGCTGGGTGGGGCACGTGAGCTCCCTCTGGAGGAAGTGAGTCCTGAGCCCTTAGGTCAAAGAGCCAAGTGGCTGGGATGCGCTCGAGGCCATGCTCCAGGCACGGGACGTAGGCTCCTATGAAGAAGGTCCTGAGGAAACCACAGTACAGATCTGATTAAGCCTGTGTTTCCCAGAGTTGTTGGCCAGGGAATGCGTTCATTTAGGAGCCCCTAATAACATTCCTCGAGAAAGAGGCGCGCAGTGGGCCTGAGGAGGTCCGCACGGGGAGTGGGGGGCGGAACGAGGGCGCACACCGTTGGTGCCCAGCCCGTATCTGCCTCCTCCGCAGCCCACGCTCCTGTCTCCAGGAAGCAAGGGCGGGCTTGGGGGCTTCATCCCCACAGCGGGGCAGTGAGCTTTGTGGGGAGGCTCCGCTCCCATCTGGAGGCCAGATTGAGAGGGCTGGGGAGCGTGAGGATGGAATGGGTCCGGGTGGGAGATGGGAAAGAATGAGATCTGGGGGAAGCGGCAGGGTGAAGGTGGAGAGAGACCTCAAACTGTGATGGGGAAAGGGATCCCAGAGGAAGGCTTCCTGGAAGAGGGAATGTGGCTTATTGCTGATAGCTGGACATGCAGTTTGGAGGTGTGTGGGTCTGGCTGCCAGCTTAGCTGCATGCATGGGTGGCGTTACTCCAGGGGCTGGCCCCTTGCTGGGGAAACTGAGGCTGCACAAGCCTCTAGAGGCTTCTGGACTACTTCCTCCCTCTCTCCCTCCCTATCCTGTGCCTCTACTTCCCAGACCTCCCAGTAGCCTGGCCTGGCCCATGGCCCCTTGGTACCCAACTCTTATCCCAGGCACCACCTCAGCCTAGTCTGGCTCGGATGTTGGAGGCCAGGGTTCAGATTTTACATGCTGAGTACCAAGAGCTAGAAAGGGCACTGGCCTGTTTCCTGCCCTCTTGGAGGGGTATGGCCAGCAGGAGGGCTAGGGGGCTCGTGGTACCTGGCGGCAAAGTAACTTAAGTCACACAGCTAGTGAAAAACAGGGGTGGAGTCGGAACCCAGGTCTGCCTGGCTCTAGACATGCGCTCTTCCTGAGCTTCTGTGGCTCACAGCCTGGCTGGAGGTTACCAGTGACTCTCCCCAAGGATTCCCCACCCCCACCCCATGGCCACCCCAACCTCATCCTAGCTTCTGTCCTCTCACAATTATTGCACCAGGTCCTCGGCCTTCACTCAGGTTCTCTCCTCAGCCTGCGCGCTCGCCCTTCTCTGCTCATATGTGGCTCAGCTCAGATGAGGCTGCTTCCTCTTCCAGGAAGTCTTCCTGAGCTTTTCAGACTCCTGTGGTCAGCCTGCATGACTCAGCTACCTCCATTTTGATCCTCTTCCTCCATTTCCCAGTCAGTAAAGATGAGGGTTGGATTCAGTCATCTCTAAGGCTCACCCAGTTCGGGCATTCTGGGCGCCTCAGCCCACATGGCTGTGGGGGTACCTCTGTTCCTGCCTGGTCTCCCACACCTCTGTTGCTAGCAATGTGTTCTGTGCAGCTCAGGGGAGGCATGCAGTGGCCTTGTGTGCCCAGGATCTGTAGGCGTGGCAGTGGCCTCCACTCGTAGGCCAGCCTGTTTCATCAAGTGAAGGCACAGTGGTGCTGCCCAGCCCCAGGCCTGCTCACCTCCAGGAGTCAAGGTCCTGAGGGGCTGCAGCCATGGCCGGAGGCTCCTCCTCCCACCAACAGGGCCCCGAGCACACTGTGCTTCAAGTTCAGGGTCATCTTTAGTGTTCAGAATATTCCCTGGGGTTCTAAAAAATGAGCCTCACGTCTTCCCCAGAATAAGTGAAGATTAACTAGGAAGGCAGGATGATTAGACAGGACTGCAGGGCCTTCCAGCATGTAGAAGAAATGGAAACAAGACACCTCTAGAAACAGAAGAGCTGAAGCATTCTGTTAACAGCTTATTGGAAACAGGGAGAAGGCAAAAGTACCTTGAGAGAAGAGAGTTACTTAAAATTCCAGAGACCAAGCCTGCTTCCTAGAGGCTGGTTCCCTAGGAAGGCTGCCCCTTGCGAGGCTGAGAGTCCCACCACTGGGCATGGGGGGACCAAGCATTCACTGTCCCCACTCCCCACCCTCCAGGCAGTGCAACAAGACCTCCAATGGCAGTGACAGCTGTGACCTCATGTGCTGCGGGCGTGGCTACAACCCCTACATGGACCGCGTGGTGGAGCGGTGCCACTGCAAGTACCACTGGTGCTGCTACGTCACCTGCCGCAGGTGTGAGCGCACGGTAGAGCGCTATGTCTGCAAGTGAGGGTGCAACGTCCCTCTCTGTGCAGGGGTGCAGCGGGTATGGGGCCTGCAGGTGCCCCAGGGACCTTTCCTCGTGAATTCCTGATGCCCGGCATGTGTGGCAGGCAGCTTGGGCTTTGCCCGCTGGGAAGCTACCAGGGACAGAAGGCCCAGTCACCCTGGAAGGAGAGCTGGACATCAAAGGAAACTGACAAGATTAAAAATAACCCAGCAGCTCAGGTCCTAGAGTGCCCAGGCGCCAGCTTCCAGGCGAGTCCAAGGAGCCAGGGCAAGGGATTGCGAGGCCGAGTGGACATGACCTTCCCGGGCCTGTAGACGAGCCTTCAGGAATGCTCTGTGGGGCCCTCGGCCCACTGCGCGGAACCACTAGCTTGGGTTGTAAATGTTTTTTGATTTTTGTTTTTGTGTTTTTTTCTTTTTTTCCTTTGGGGTATGGGAGCTACAGAACTATTTATGAAACATAGCTTTTTCTTTGGGGTGCTCAGTTCCTCTTTATATATATTTTATATATAAATGTATATATATATATATAATGATCTATATTTTAAACAAGCTTTTTAAACAGCTGTATGAAATAAATGCTGCCCTACAGTTTCTAGCCTCCAGTGACCTGGACAGATCCTGGGCAGGGCGGGCAGACTCTGGTTCCAGGCCAGCGGCTTTCCACTGATGTTCCTACTCCCCTTGTTCCCCCACGCCCAGCCCTGGCCCCAGTTTCCCTTGGTCAAGGGCAAGGAGAGGCGTCTTGAAACATAAACCCAGCTGGCAGTGTCTGTTCCCCGGGGACACAGGCACACGGTGCAGTGGGGCCTTATGGTCGGACCTGCTAAGACAGCTGCAAGAGCAAACACCCTCCAGGAGCAGGGAGCACATGTGAGGGGACAGACCCAGGCTCCAGCTTCCCCTCTGTGCAGACGTGAGCAAGCCTTGCCCATCTGGGCTGGGGGGTGACTAAAGCTGGCGGCTGGGGAAGGCGGTGGCCTTGCCTCGTCGTGTCTGAACCACGCTGGTGGATGTGGTGAGAAGTTACTGGATTCTGTTTCTGTTTTGAAGGTGGAACCACCAAAACTTGTTTACTTCTTTCATGGAGGGTGTCAGGCAAAGGAAGCCTAGGAGGACTCTCTGGGTCTGGGCAGGGACACTGGGAAAGAGGGAGGGGCTGACTGGAAGGTGGGGTGGAGCAAAGACGTGCTCAGATTTTCAGATCTAGACTTGTGGGTCACAGTGTCACTTACACACTGAGTGGATACACTGGGTAGAAGGGCCAGCACTGAGGCCTGGGGTTCTGGGGAGAGACCCTGAGGCAGTAGGTGGGCTCCCTTGAAGGGTAGAGGACCAAGGCCTGGGTCTCAGGTGCTTCTACCTTAGAGACTGGAGAGATGTGAAGGAAAAGGAACAAAGGAGAGGTGGCAGGAGGCTGCGTAAGGGGCCCTGACGGTATCCCGAGTGGTAGGACTGTCCTGGGCACTGACTCCACAGTGGTGTCCTGTAGTGCACATGTCAGTGCCCACCCATGGTGGGGATGCAGGTGGCAAGGTGGAAAAGCTACTGACCACTCTGCCCATGGGGCGACCACATAAAACAAAGGTTGCGAAAGAATGGTTCTGGAGGGCTTCTGTGTGTGGCTTTCACATGTGGACCCTGAGGGCTGGACTTGGCCCCTTTCAGCTAAAGACTAAGGCTAGGCAGGACTCAGGGAGTGGCCCAGGTCATCCTGAGGTACAGTAGCACAGAAGAGGCTCAGACCCATCTCGGCGGGAGAGGGCTTTTGTGGCCATCCTCCAGGCTCTGGCGAGAAGCAAGCAGTGACGGTGGCCGAGTTGCAGAATCCCCGGGGTGGGAGGAACCTCCAGATAACTCTTTGGGTCTCTGCTAGTCAGGCGTGCAAGTGAGGAAGTCAGAAGGGCAGGACCTTTGCTATGGTTACAGAGCTGATAAGGGGCCCGAGGTGGGAGGCAGGCTTTTTGACGTAGGGCTGGACAGCCTATCTGCCTGATACTCCTGGTGTGTGCTGCCCCCACCAGGCTCATGGATCCCAAAATCCAGCCCCAGTTCCCTGGACTGGAATGCAAACACCCCCCACCTAACCCCCCTCAAATACACTTTGCAACTCCCCAGGGGCCCTCAACTCCAATCATAGCAGTAAAACACCAGCCCTGTGATTACCTGTGACTAGCTGGCAGCCCAGGACGTGTGGTCCTTGTTGGAATCGCTCTCTCAGCAGCCCTTTTCACAAAGCCCACAGAGCCCTTTGAACCTTCATGGTAATCACCACATCACTCTAGCTCTCCAGTGGCAGGGCGATGCCCTGCCCTCCTCCACGGCCCAAGCGAGCAGTCCCTTCCTGCAGGAAGCCCTTCCTGACCACCCCCAGTGCAGGCCCTGGCCCCTGCCGGCTTCCCATAGCCTCTGTGCTCCCACTGACCTTGTGCTGATACGGAGTGTTTTTGAAGCCTGTGCTATGTCTGTGTATGCCCCCACTCAAGTCTGGGTTCTGCACAGGCTGCGACCAGCCCCATGCACCTGCTGGGCCCTGGGAGCTGGGTACAAAGCACGCCTCAGGAATGTTGAATTTGGGGGTGGCCTTTGCACCTTCACTAACACAGGCAGGTGGGGAAGCAAGAGCAAAGCTCACAGGTGGCTCTCAGAAAGGGCGAAGAGAGTCCTTGCACACGCTGCCAGTCCTTGCACAGCCACACACCACTGCTAACACCGTCCTGGGGCCTCTTCCCAGCAGTCTCTCCTAGTCAGGAGAGAGGAGACAGGCTCGGGGGGAGCTTTGGCTTGCCCCAAGACCCAAGGAAGGCCACAGTGCGGGGCACTGGTCCAGGCTGCACTCTCTCACACCTCTGTCCAGGGGGCACACACATGGGACCAGCATGGAAGGCAGAAGACGTTCCCTCTAGGCTTGGTAAGGAAACCTGGCTGTCCCTGGCTCAGCGGGCCATGTGTGCTGCTGCTGGCCAGCCCACAGTTCTGTGACACTGTCCTGCACCTTTCTGGCTGGCCAGAGGCTGGGCTGACCCTTGGGTGGCTCCTCATCCTGCCAGGTGAAGCTCTAAGGTGAGCCACAGTGCCCGAGGCACCAAACCCTAGGGCCCAGCAGCTCTGGAGCCACCTGTGTTCCAATTTTTAGCCATACAATCTTGGTGCCTGGGAGTTTTTGAGCAAATCCTCAAGCCACAGCCCTGGATGCCTGGAAGGGCCTGGTCCAGGGTCCAGCCCAGAGGACTCCAGGGCCTTAGAAAGTCACATCCTATCACAGCAGACTCTTCACCTGGGCACCTCCTACTACCCTCCACTCCTGCACAAAGGGCAGGAGTCCCAGACAGGGCTCTGCAAAGCCCCGAGAGCCCTGGAAAGATGGAAACGCCCTGGAATGATAGCACCAGCCACACCGAGGCTGCCCTGACAGCTGCGGGGGCTGACTGGAGTCATGGGAGAGACAAGAAGGCGGCAGAGCGGAAACAGGAACTCTTGAAAAGACCGAGAGATTAGTTTGGTGGGAAAGGAGAGAATGGTCAGATAAGGCCCCCCCAGGGAGGTCATGCAGGCCAGAGAACCACCAAGGGGCCCGAGTCCCCCCAAGCAAGCCCAGGTCTGTTGTTCCTAAGGCGCCTGAGGCCAACTTCCTGGGTACCCAGATGAGGCCCTTGGCCTGTGCAAGTCCCAGCTAGGTCCCAGACCTGAGAGAGGCTGGATGGGGTGGAGAGAGGTCTGGGTCAACCCCAGCAGTGTTTCTACTCTCCTGCTGTGTGACTCCAGGAAACCACTAGTCTTCTCTGGGCTTCTGCAGCCCTAGTCTTATTTAATTCTCACAGCTACCCTCTAGGAGAGGGCTCAGTATTTCTGTTTTACTGAAAGGCTCAGACTTCAAGGGGGAAACGTTACAGAGCCACTGGGGGCAGAGCTATGATTCGGACCCCAGACCACCTGGCTCCAACTCCGGAGCCTGTTCTCAGCCTCCATGACAGTCTCCTTCATGAAGACGGGTGGAGGCAGACTCAGCCAGTTAAGTAGGGGCTGCCGTCACACTGGAGAGAGAACAATCAGGACTGAGTGGCTCTTGGTATCTGTCACGGACTAGGAAGCAAGTGCTGTCCCCATGTGGGGGTGGGGGTGCCATCAGGCCCAGCTCAGCCTCCATTTTCCTGCTCCCTCCTTCCCAATGAACTGAGCCCCCTGCCCCAGCACCTCCAAGGCCACACCTGTGTGAGGGAGGGGCCCACGGCTCTCAACACTACAGCATATATGGGAGGGACACCCTGCTCTGGGGTGTCAGGCATGGAGTAAAGGTGATCAGGAAAGCTGGAGGGGGATGAAAGAGAGAGAGAGAGAGAGAGAGAGAGAGAGAGAGACAGAGACAGAGAGAACGAGAGAACCTTGGGCAGCCAGCACCGCAGCAAAGGGCCGAGGCTAGCACGTTAGGGCAGGGGTGTCTCAGACACCCCTACCAGGCGCTTGCAGCCAGCTGGACCATCCACGCCTGCAGGATGGCTGGCTGCAGGCAGAGCAACTTAATAGCACACATTTAACAGGTCCCTTCGCTCCCATAGACCAAATCAATATCCGCTTGGCTCCCTGGGCCAGTGGCTGCTCAAGACATTCTTCTTATGGGCCCCTTGGTCCCCATTGCCTCACCTGCTGAGAGCTGGAGCCGGGGTGAGGCAGGTACCAATGGAAGAGGGTCACGAGGAGGTGGCAGGTCAGGATGACCATCCTGGACACCCCTGCTTAGGGGCTGGCAGGAGAACCAGCTGCCCCCACAGCCATAAGAACGCATGTGAGGACAGAGGCTTTTGAGAAACCAGGCTGCCAGTGCTCCTGTGCAGGGCAAAGAGGCAGTTAAAATCAAGTGTTTATTTTACGTCTCCACTGCTTTTGCATCCCTAAAAGTGTGTCACACTCAGGTGGGGGGTGGGGGGCAGAAGGGGGCAGAAGGCTGGCTGGGTGATGTGGGGACATCAGTCTGTTAACTCACAGATTTGGTGACCTTAAAGTCTCCTTCCAACTCTAGATTGTGAGAGTGAGTTTTCCTCAGATTCCAGAGCTCCACTCCACAACATCCTGGGTTCTCCACATCCTGGGTCGACTAAGGGTTGACCGTGGCACAACAGGAATGATCCAGAGCCACAGGCCTAGCTTGCTGGCAGGAGAGGCACAATCTGTCTGTCCTTGTGTCCCATGGTCTTGTCCTCCCTGAAGCCCTCCACACAAGCTGTCCTCTGTCCAGTCACATCTCACCCATCTGGCCTTGGGGCAGGAAGTGGTTTCTTACAGACATTGGTCCCAGTTAGCAGTAGCATTTCCCTGGGCATTGCCAGGCAAAAGGGTGGGTAACCTGGGTGCCTTGGAGGGTCTGACCTGAGGCCCATCTTCAGGAACTAGACGGTCCTGCTGGTACTTGGTGCTCAGTGTGGAGAGCTAACCAGAGCAGTGGATAGGGAAAGAGCCTACCTGCAGCACGTGGCCAGGGTTGGAGCCCCGCCGCTGCTATTCCTGGGTGCATCTGGGTACCCAGGACTCTGCTTTCTCACCTGTGAGATCAGCGAGCGCACGCTGGTCAGGTGCCTGAGCCTAGAGCTACACCTTGGTAGATGGACAGCCAGAATGGGCCTCTCTAGGGGCATACTGTCATTGCCCCTGGGGACACAAGTAAGCAAGGCCAACTCTAGGGGCGGCCACACAGTGCTGTGGGAAGAGGGAGCATCCGGAAGAAGGCAGGGCGCTCCTGGGGCAGGGAGTGTGGCTTCCTGACCAGCCAGGACTGCCTGGGACTCAGGGCTCTGCTCTGGTTGGCTGTGTGCCCAGGGTAAGCTATTTACCCTTTCGAGTCTCCACGTGTTCTTCTGTGAAGTAGGAGTGATAACAACATTCACCTCCCCATGTCGCTGTGAGCCTCCGGTCAGCTGCTCTCTGGGACAGCGCCCTGTGTGGCCCTGCTTGTACTGACCCCAACAAGTCTGTTTCCATTTCCAGCCCAGGGAGGACCTCAGTGACCCCTGGGTGAAAAGTATAAAAATCTGACCGGAGAGGTTGGGACTGCCTTCCCCGCCTTCCTGACCCTTAGGCCTCTGCCTTGCTGTGAGTGGGCACATGGGTCATGAGCATCTCCTCGTGGCAGCTCAGTGGCCCAAGTCACGGCCACAAGCCCTCACGCCAGGGCTGCAATGCTGACCCTTTGCTGCCCACCCCACCCCCATGACCAGAGTCCTTTCCCAGGCCCTGCATGGCCCGGGCGTCGTCTGCATCTCTGCCCACAGCCTACTCCCCAAGATGGAAGGTGAAGCTAGGAGGAGAAGCCCTGGCTGCCTGCTGCACCTGTCCAGGGCTCACGTCACCCGCTCTGGGCTGGCGGGGATGTGGGAAGCCCATCCTCCACTGCATCTCAGAGGCCAGCCCTGCAGCTGCAGCACTAGGGAGGTGGAGGGGCAAGGAGGAGCGTGCCAAGGTCCTCTCCCAGCGCCGGGCGCGTGCCACCTGCTCACCCACCGGTGGATTCCAACCTCCCGGCAAGCATCTGTACTTCTGTGCTTCAGGAGAGGAAACAGCTCAGAGCAGAGACATGCAGTAACCTCTCTAGGGCCACACAGCAGAGCGGGAGGACCACTCAGTTCTGAGTGTGCCATGCTGTGCTGTAGTATTCGAGCACCGGGCTGAGGAAGCTGATTAGATTGTGAGGAACCAAGGGAGCCCCTAGAGCAGACAGAGGAGAGGTTTAGATGAGTCTGCTTCATACACCCTGCATCCCAGGGGAGAGAGGGGGCCCTCAAGGCCACCAGGGTTAGCCTCTCTAGGGAAGAAGCAGGACTACAGGCAGTGTCTGTGTCTGTGACTCTCCTAGGCTCCTGGTCCCTACAGGCAGCAGGGAGCCTCATCCTCAGATGCACTGTGGTTCCAGCACTCTGAAGGGCTGTGGCCACAGTGCTGGAGGAGACGGTCACGCCAGGCCCCGGTGCCCATGCCCTTGCCCAGTGCTGGGCCCGTCCGCCTCTCTCCTCCTGTTCCACTCCTGGGCACACACCCTGGTGCCTCTTCCTTGAGCCGTAAAACCATGATTCCCAGTCTGAACCCCAGCGGTGGAAGAAGTCATGTCACGTGGCTGAGTCCATGTCAGCTAGAACTGCTGAGGGGGAGCACGTGCAGACTGGGCCCTGTCCCCGTGGAACAGCAGGTGCAGACCACAGCTCCATAGGGCCACCTTGTTCTCATGGCTCTTGCCCTCTCCCCATGAGGCAAACTGTGGAATAAAGCACACTGGGATTTCAACATCTGAAAAAAAAAATCTCCTAGGGACCAGTACGCGTTCTGGTCCTGCAACACAAAGTACTTAGCTCACTGCTACTTCCTTGTCTCTGTGGTACAGGAGGTTGGAGCTCAACTTCATCTCAGTCAGAGTCATTATCTGGGTTACCATGAGCTTGACAGGCACTGCTTATACTAAGGGAGTTGGGTCAAGGACCTTGTAGGGTCTTTTCTTTTAAAACACCCCAATCTTTATTTTATTTATTTATTATTATTATTATTATTATTATTTTTTTTTGTAGGACCTGGGTTCGAACTCACAACCTTGCACTTGTCAGGCAGGCACTTGTACCATGGAGCTATCCCCCTGGCCCCACACCCCAATCTTTAAAAGACTCATGCAGCAGTTGCAGTTTTATGTTTCAGTCATGCCCGCCACCAGCAGCTCTCTAGGCCTGGACTCACCACTTACCAGTTGTCTTAGTTACCTTCTACTCGTTGCTGAGACAAATACCTGACACTCAAGATGAAGGAAGGAAAGGTTTATTTAGCTCACAGTTTGTGGAGGTTTCAGTCCATATTCGGCTGGCCCAAGGCTGAGTGGAGCACAGCGGAGAGCATCCAGTTCAAGGCGGCAGAACAGCAGCAAAATGGTGGCAGAGGCAGCCAACCAAACAGGGCAGCAGAGCAGCAGCACCAGCTCGAGCTACAGTCTGTCTCTCTGTCTCTCTTTATATTACATTCAGGCTCTCCGCCTTAGCTCCCTCCCTAGGCTACACCCATAATCCCAGAAGTACTTCCACCCATAATCCCATCAGTACCAAAACCTGTAATCCCAGGGATCATGGATCAAGTCTCAAACTCTAGAAGTCCCCGCCCAATGACTCCATGAGGCTTTGGGGGGACAACTAGACATAAACCATAACACCAGTCATGCTGGTCCCAGGTGCCAGGGTGTGCCCCAGACTGGCAAATGCTGAGCCTCCCCTGGGGCTGCCTGGGAGAAGTCCCTGGTACTCCT
>PVJA010053351.1:0-12013 GCA_004027025.1 Myocastor coypus
CCCGGCGGGATGGCTCAGTGGTCTAAAGCGCCTGCTTGGGATAGCTTGGGCGGCTTCAGGGACCATGGTTCGATTCCCCGGCACCACATGCTGCGCCAGCCCTGCCCTCGGGTGGGCTGAGCCGGCCATAAAAATGAGTAAATAAACAAATAAAGGTTCTGAAACAAGAAAAAAATAAATAAAATTAAAAAAAAAAATTCTTAAAAAAAAAAAAAAAAAAAAAAAATAAATTGTACTATAGGAACTCAATGGAAGATAAATATTTACTACTAATCAAATTAATACTTCTATTTATTTGCACAGAGTTTGTGATATATACATCCATAACCTAATATGTACTATATATAGGATTGACATTTTCTTATAATACCTCTACAGTTGTGGTAGGCATTTGTGATTTTTAGTGAATCATTACTTGTGCTGTCAGTATGGTAGAACAAGATCAGCCAACAAGATCTTTTATCAGTGAGTCAAAGATATGCTTAAACATTGTGACTGGCCTGTGCTGAGGACCTAGGTGGCTTTCCCTGATGTCAGAGTAGCACTAGGAAGAAGCCTCTTCCTAAGCCTCTGCACACCATTTCATATGCTTAGGGGACAAACACATCCATGTGGGTTTGTGCTTCAGGTAACTGTCAGTGTCCCCTAGAGTTCCTAGTCAGTGCTATAGACTGGTGAATGCCACGGGAGGAGCCTGAATTGCTTTCATGTAAATAATGTTGTCAGCTCTACTTTTAATTCTGTTGATTGGGCTAAGGTATTGAAACACATGTCATTATATATCATGAATTTATTTATTTTCTGGAGCATATGCTTATTTTCCTTTATAAAGTCAACTTTGCTAAATTGTCTTCATGAACTTCTGTTAATTATCAATAAGAAAAGTATGTGTTTTTACATCTATAGCCAGTTATGCACATACAGATTTTCTTATATTATTTATTTTTTCACTTTTTGTTTTAAAGAGAAAAAATAAAAATGATACATAATTTCAAAAAAAGATGTTAAGAAATTAATAATGGTTATTATATTTCATATTATTTCAAAATAGTAGCTTAGATTTTCCTTTCAATCAAGTAATACAAATTAGTAGTACAATTATTTTAGCATATATCTATATCTATATATATATATATACATATATATATATATATATATATATATATATATATATATATATATATGGTCCTTCTTTCTTTGCTTCTTTCCCCTGTCCTAGTTGTTCTTTCCTTTAAGGCACTTTCTTTTCCTTTCACTATATCTGTTGTATCTTTTGGATCTTATTTACTTTTTCCAGTTGTTCCACTAAGGAAACAATGTGATGTTTACATATGTGTGTCCGATTTATTTTACTTATGAGTACAGTCTCTAGTTGCGTTCATTTACCTATACATGCCTTAAGTTTATCATTCTTTATAGCTGAGTAGTACTCCATTATATAAAAACATTGCATCATTTTATATTATATATACAATAAAATTTATATACATTACTCAGGCATAACATCCAGAGGAGATGAATAGTTTTATAATTTTCCTATAAGAAAAATGAAAATATTTAATCTGTATGTCATGTCCAATGGGCACACGGAGTTTGATGTATGTGGGTTGGCCTGTCTATATGTGTACACTCATTAACTGGTCACTCATTAACAAAATGTCAATAAGCGAAATGTTAGAGCTGAAACTATCTTAGAGAAAAATAATTTTAGGTGTTAGAAGGAAAAGCTATAAATTAAATTCTTGACAAAAAGAGAGAAACAGGTGAAAAAGGTGATGAAAAGAAGTAGGAAAATACAATATGAAAAGAGATGAAATAATTAGTTTTCCAAGTTTGAAATGTCTTCTTCAATCAATCTTCATAATATTTCAAGTACTAAATATATTTTTTGTGTATTAGCTGCCATATTCTACCGTATGGCTCAGTGGTCATATATTCCATCATTTCTTAGGGCATTTTTACTCTGTAAGTATATGTGAACTCATTGGATCACATAGACACATTTTGTGAATCAAAAATATTGTCTCAGAGTCACAACACTGAGCTGGGGATATGGCTTAGTGACAGAGCACTTGCTTAGCATGTGAAGTCCCTAAATTCAATTCCCAGCATTGCAAAAAAGGAAAAAAAAAAATTTCAGAAAGCCCACAATATTAAAATAGAGTGAATTTAGACGTCAGCATCCATTCAAGAATGCTAAAAAGCTCTAGGATATGTGAAGGATGGAAGCACAAAGCTGTGTTTGGACCTGGGGAGTCATGGGTGCTGAATCCACCTGCTTAGTCTACCTTTTAGTAACTGTGAGGAAAGGGAAGTAATCTCATTTTCCAAAATCTTGGTTTCTTCATTTGTAAATGGGAATCATTCCCTTTTTTCAAGAGGTTGTAGTAAACCTAAAGGAATTCATAGTGTAAACCATAAATGCTAGCTATTCTCTTTTTTAAAATTTGTTTTAATCTTTTATTGATTGATGTATTTGGTACAGGGTCTCCCTATGAAGCTCACACTCAGTAGTGATCCCCCTGTCTCAGACTCCCTAGTGCTAGGATTACATGCATGGGCCATCATGCCCAAATTTGCAAGGCAACATATCATGCCCAGCATGCCAGCCCTGCCCCTTGGGTGTGCTGAAATGGACTGGGCATGGTGGCACATACCTGTAATCCCAGCTCTTGGGAGGATGTAAACAGGCACATTACTAGGAGTCTGATGTAGTAGTGAGCCCCTGAACACCCTGTAGACCCTGTTCTAAAAATAAAAATAAAAATAAATTAAGAAAAAACCAATTATGCCTGGGATTCCAGGGCCAGCACAACATGTGGTACCAGAGATCAAAGGTGGTTCCTTGCTCTTGCCAGGCAGGCGTTTAGACCATCGGGCTATCTCCCCAGCCCTAGCTATTTTTCTCATAGTTATATTTTTCAACATAGACTTAAAATAGTTGAGTATTGACATTGGAGTCCATTTGAAATTTTCTAAAAACTTTTTATCCTTAGGCAAAATTATACAACTAGACCATGGGTGCCTATAGACAATTAAAATAAAAAACCCTTTGAGTAGAAGGGTTGTAGTTTAGTGGTGGAGCATTTGTCTACAATGAACAAGGATATGGGCTTGATTCACAAAATGGCCAAAATGCATAAGCATATTCTAAATTATTATCTCAAAATGTGATTATCAATAACCCAATAGTTGGGGCTGGTGAGATGGCTCAGTGGTCTAAAGTGCCTGTTTAGGCAATCTTAGGCAGCCTCAGGGACCACGGTTGGATCTCTGGCACCACATGCTGCGCCTCCACCCCCCCCACCCCCAGGGCAGGCTGTGCTAGCAATAATATATATAAAAGAAAAATGAATCCAATAGTTTCAGAGGTTCAGCTTTATCATAATATTGTTGGAAATCACTGATCTTTTAAAAGTTAACCTTAACAAACTTTAGGGGATAAATAGTTTTGATAACAAAAGTATCCTATATCCCCAGTTATTAAGCATAATTTGGTCAATAATTGTTCCTTGTTTTCCTTTCGCTACAATCAAAATTATTGGCTCTGCATTTGAGGTGGAGATCATCTTGTTTGTTATTTCAATTACCTTGAAAATATTTTATTTGGTCTTGTGGCAAAGAAGTGATTGCAGGAGTGCTGACCTTACTGCTTTTGGATCAGTTGTGTAAGCAGAGAGAAGCTTTAAATTTCTCTTCTAAACCATCTGCCTAAGTCCTGTGGAGGCTCACACACAGACTGTACAATGCAATAGCTCTGAACAGAGGTTACCACGGTTACCTGGAATGATGCACGGGAGGCTTCTTCCTGGGCTCATTGTACAATGTGATTACTTGTCTGAATTGAAGCAAAAATGTTCAAGTGTTTTTTTTTAACCTTCTTAGTTGCATAAATTTTACTTTTATATATTCTGAAGCATTTTGAAGGACGTATTTGAAATTCAGCTTTACAGTTTTATGTCAAATAAATCTTTTGTGTCCTGTTTGGCCTCCAGAAAAATTTCAGTGTTTATGTTTCCACTTGCTCAAGAAGAGAATTAAATGGAGCAAGTGATAATCACAGTGGCAAACACTCATTATCTTATTATTTGTTAATGTTTCCTTTATGAAAGACAGTAATTGGAGTGGAATGACTACCACTAAGGCAAGCCTCAGTTACCACTTCCTGAACCACATATTCAACTCTGCAGTTGGACCACATGTTCAAATCTCCATCACGACCACCTTTTATCTCCCTTCATGATGTTTTCTCCTATTTCTGACCTCACCCAACAAATACATATCATTCTTCTGTCTATTCATTTGTTTGTTTCTCTGTCTATAGTAGATATAATTTCCAAGAAGAAACTGTTTCTGATGTTTTTATTTTTGTTGTTCTAGCCCATGTGTCTCAAATGACTGGTGACACATAGTTAGGTGTTCAATAACTGGTAAATTAATGGATGAATTTAAAGACAATTGTATTTCTAGAAGATTCATTGCAGAACACGATAAAATCTATATGGCTACTATTTTAAGAATGCTAACAGCTTGAACATTTTAATGTTCCTCTTCAAATTAAAATAATCTAGCATAATGGTAAGCAAAGCCTTCAAAATCAAGAGCAGACCATACTTGGTGATAGGTAAGGAATTTTATACCAGGTTTACTTATTTAGCAAAAGTGTTTTGAGAGCCAAATTTTCAGTAGCCTGAGATCCACAATATAAGTGGTGAAACTTTCAAACTGTTTATTTAACTTTGTGCATTATATTATAAAGTGTAAACTGCATTTTAAGGTGTATGACTATTTTATGTATCTCTAAAACAAATAAAAAAATTTACTTTTGCATCCCTTCTTTTTTGTAGAGAACAGGAAAATAGAAACAAGTCAGCTCTTCCTTAAGCATGTAACATTCAGAGAATGATTCATTCTAATCTTTTTGATTCAGAGATATGAAAGTCTGTGTTTCTCCCTGCTGTATGACTCCCATATCTAGAGAAGTAGAGGTGCAACATGCATTAGAAGAATGCTCTCTCATTGACTTGGAACATTGCGTGGATCCAGTGACACCCACTTGGTAAATTTTGACACTAGCACTTTCTGTTTTACCAAAAGTTATCAGTGTAGTTCTCCACAATCTCCAGAAGCACTAGATCTTCATAAAATCATCCTTAGATGCTTCAATATCTGGGAAACTGGAAGAACTGTACCTATTTTGTCAGGTCAAGAAAAATAGACAAGTGAGCCCCCTTGTACCAATAAGAAAAAATACATCAAAGGTGTCACCTGGATTCATAATAAATTCAGACATAAACAAATGAAACTGAGTAAACAAAATCTGCTTAATATGAATAGATAACTGGACAGAATAAAGAGTGCAACTGACAGTAGTATTAGGATGTAAGAAAAAAGGAAGGGGAAGAACAGAAAGCAAAGTTGACTATCAAAAATAGGAGAGTTGCATGTGGTAGTAGCTACTACTCCAGCTGTTTAGGAGACTAGAGGAGGAGGAGCGCATGAATTTGTGAGTTTGAGACCCAGCCAGTCTCCTATCTTAAAGAAAAAAAAAAGAGCTTTTCTAAAAGTCAAAAATTATAATAAATTACCTTGGTCTCAACATGTTTTCTGACAAATTCACAATATCTTTCTTTCAGAGTTTGTGATTTTTCAGTGGGAGTACAGTCTAATACTAGATGTAGCTAGGAAGCAATTGGCAGTATTATAGTTAATACAATATTTTATTTTAAAGTCTATGAAGCATTTAGCCAGTGTTTCAAATGCAAAGATATTAAAATTAAAGTTTATTTTCAGGGCTACTATTTTAATGTACGTCTATAGTACAAGGAACCATGCATGCTGTCTTATTATCCAGTATCTAGTAAAGACCCATAGGAATTGGAATATGGTTTTAGATAACAGTTCATAGTAACTTATGATGACTGAAATTTAATGCACTGACTTAAGTTGTTGTCTATTAATGATTTTTGGTGAATACTGAATGAAAGGTATTGATGGTTCATTAAGTTGTGTTCAGAAAAAAAATGTTTTCAAATGGCAGATGTACCGTGAAGTTAAAGAGCTAGTGCTTTTGCTAGTAACAGGTCGAGCCTACAGTATTTTTCATTGGCTTAAGAAATTTTAAAACAGTATTTATATTCAGTTGACTTAACATCTGAAACTTTAAATGTGTAAGAGAATTTTGGAAAGCTCTAGAAATTTGCTATCTACATGATAGTAACCTTTAGTGTGGTTTTGTTTGTTGTTCTGGTATCTGAAAAAGCATAGCAGAAAAGAAAATAACAATCATGTCTGCAGTTAAATTAAGCAAAGCATCTGTATTAACTAGCATTTTCTGTCTATATTAGACAAAATTAAGTTATAAAAAAGACTCATTCTTAAAAACATCTATGAGGTGTAATAAAAACACGGTGAACTTAAAAAATGTTACAGAGCAAGATGTATTACCTTGAAAGCCATCTAAGAACTCCCATTTACTTCAAACACTCTCTCCTATCATTTTTGTCACTCTGTGGCAGTTCTAGAAGTCTTCTTTCATGGCTGTCTTGTTCTGCATCAGTTCAAAACATTTAATTTTCATGATCATCTTGATTTGGTGAATGGGATAGTAGCCACATGACATCGGGTCTGGAGACTAAGGTGGAGGAGGGCACTTTATAAGCCTACCTTTCTTGGGTGGCACTTGGCATTAGTTTTCACTGTACTTCTTTGACTTCCTAAAAACCTTTATGAAGGTGAAACACCTTCCAGAACTGCTTCAGAAAGTTCCAGCAAAGATTGCACAAGTTTGTCCAAACAAGGAGGAACATTTTTTTTGGGGGGGTGGGGTGGGGGTGGGATGTCCGTGTGTTTTACTGCAATAATTTTGAAATTCATCATACATGTTGGTCATACCTTAAATGAGTCAAAGAAAATTATAAATACGGAACTACTGCTGACTTTTATCCTTATTTCTAATAGTGTCATAATGTCATTTAAAATATTTAAAATGTAATGATTTTGAGCTATTCTATATAATTATCATCCCAATAACATTAGGAAACTTGTGTCTAAAAATGCCATTTATAGATGCCGACGAGATGGTGCAGCAGTCTAAAGTACCTGCTTAGGCAAGCTTAGGCAACTGCAGGGACATGGTTTGATCCCTGGCACCACATGCTGTGCCAGTCCCACCCCCAAGGCAGGCTGAGCTGGCCATAATATAAAAGAAAAAAATACTATTTACATAGTAATATTTTTAAATGTAATATAATGACATGAAAATTAAGTGACAGGTTCAGCTACTTAAAATTTTGCTCGTGCCTCTCACATGACACATAGGAAGAAGCTCTGTGAAAATAAAAAAAAAAAAACATCATGAGTGTGCATGGTTCTTTTATGAGTAAAACACATATGAGTATATGGTTAAGGAAGGAATACAACATTAACATCAACAGTAGAATTCAAATATGGATGAAACTACTTACAAAGATTTCGAGAGAGTTCCACAGAGCAAGACAGTTCTTTTCAACTTTGAGAATGGCACTCAAATTATGCTAAATAGGTGATGTGCTAAATAGCTGTGGCTATTTCACAGGTCCTTGGGATCTCATCAGCACTCATGATGTGAATGGTTGCTATCCTGTGCCTAATTTTTGGGTTGTCATTATATGTGTATTGAACACATAGGTGTTTTTGTCTCCCTATAAATAGCACATGTTTGTATGAAACACTGCAGTATTATAATACAGATAATCTAGAGATGATTCAAAGGCAACATTTCAAAGTGGTATATGTTGCAATTCCTTGGGACAAATGTACTTGTGTCACAAACCTACTCTAAGAGAAAGAGAAAGAAATGGTTAGATTGCATAGATCATATACAGATAACATGTCATCTCCTGTAAGGCATATACTTGAGCATCTTTAGATTTTGGTGTCACAGGGATCCTGCAATTAGTCCCTAGTGATTATTGGAAAATGGCTCTGCATGCTCTTTTATGATTGACTTCTGTACCAAATTTTATTTGGTACCTGACATGCTTTTTTAATTTAGTTTTTTTTTTTACACTTAATTCTTAGTGATTACATGAGTTGTTATTCTCTCAAGGCAAAGCTTCACACGTTTCAAAGATGTATAAGTCCTATTTACACAAATCATTGCAAAGTTTTTTATTTCTATAGGTATTGTAGTAGATGTAGCCCTGATTTCTGCTCTCAGTTTTCAATTTCTTAAACTGTAAATTATACTGTCAAAATATTTTCAGGTGTATAAATTTATCTTAAATTCTTTTTTAAATTTGCAAGTTGGTCAGGGCCCAATGCATCAATAAGGCAAATACAATATTATCTTGCTCTACCGTTTACTCCTATGGTTAGTAGCATGTGTTTGCATATCATACTATAAGCTCATCTAGGGAAGACTGCAGATTCCCAATATTTTTTCCGATAAGAAAAAACATAATTTTATATATTTTTTTTCGTATTTTATTTTACTTTTTTTGTTCGTTTATTTATTTCTATGACCGGCTCAGCCTGCCCTGAGGGCAGGGCTGGTGCAGCATGTGGTGCTGGGGATCCAACCGTGGTCCCTCCAGCTGCCTGCAGGCGCTTTAGACCACTGAGCCATCCTGCCAGGCCATATATGTATATATATATATATATATATATATATATATATATATATATATATATATATGTTATAAGAAATAAGAATATTTTGTTCTCTTAAATATTTTACTTGCTCAGACTTTTGAATAATTATCTTAGGGAAAGAGCAGGTTAAAATATTCCTCTACACCTTGTCAATTCTGTGTTATTTTCTTTGTTTTAATTATATTTTCTTAGCAGATGTGAATAATACATAACTGTAGGCTATTTTTTTTCCTGGAAGGTTGGTAGATGCATTGATTCTGTGGCTTTTAACCAAGACTCAAAAGATTTCGTAAATCTCTTCCATAAGTTCTGCTGGCCTCTGTCACCAGATTTAAGAAAAATCGTAGGACTTCCTAAAATTATTTAACCAAGCTGTATATTTTTCAAGGTAAAAGCAAAATTTAATCCTACCTTTGGAAATCTCTCTTTGAAGTTAGTCACTATAAGAATGAGAGAGCCTGGACTATATTTTATGTTCTTTAACTTCTCTCCCAGAAGCCACCAGTATAGGTAGGAAGTGAGACCACAGCCACCAGCAAGTGGCTTCCAGAGCATTTAGAACAGCGTCAGCCTTGTCTCCCTTCTTCCCAGTCAACTTTTGGAAACACTTTGGGAACAGCTGTGTGGCTGAAGATCTAAATTGGGAAATTTATATATCTATATCATCTATATCAATATCTATATATCAGTTTCTAAAGTTGAATAGAAATAAATTATACATCATTATATTTAAGTGTGTATTTTTAAATATAAGACTATAACTATGAGATTATAGAACTCCATTATGAAAGTATATATACTTTGATATTTCATTTAACTGTGGTAAAAGTAGCAATGTTTAATACCAATGCTTTCAATCTGAATGGGTATCCGTGTGTATATCTCTCTGGGACTTTCTGATTATCTTATATCACTGTGATAATGTCCCTCTTCTTGCTCTGTATATCATTATATTATGAAAGCCAGATCCCGAGGTGTGGCATCCTGGACAAGCACAGAGTGTGAACCTTCTGGGCCTGTAGATCCGCTCCTCTCCCACTAATCTAACCTTATTTTCTACTGGCTGCTGGGAGACCAAGGGAAGACTTTCTCTGTGCTCTCTTGTCCATATTCACCCCAACTTGCTGCTTTACCTCATGTTCTTTAGCACTCCTTCATCATTAAATCATTTTCTGTTTGGTGAAAGCTTTAGTTCCCATCGAATACTTGTTCATCAAAAAGTACTTATAATCTATCATTTAATTCATATATATATATATATATATAATGCATTTATATATGCTGATACATTATAATTTAACTGAAATAAGTTTTCATTTATTGTAGAGTTAATCCTGTACACATCTTACTATTACTTAATAAATCTTCAAGTCAGTGATCATTGGGAGATAAGTGTTTGTGAAATTCTTTCACTTTGTGCTTCTCTACATACTAAGCACTTAAAATTTATCCATTGAACGAGCCGGGCGTGGTGGCTCACGCCTGTAA
The DNA here is from genome assembly GCA_004027025.1 of Myocastor coypus. Lineage (NCBI taxonomy): Eukaryota > Metazoa > Chordata > Mammalia > Rodentia > Myocastoridae > Myocastor > Myocastor coypus. Next base: position 10,123 of record PVJA010053351.1, read on the forward strand.
TCCCAGCACTCGGGAGGCTGAGGCAGGAGGATTGGTGCGAGTTCGAGACCAGCCTGGGCTACAAAAGTGAGCTCAAGGCCAGCCTGAACTGCATAGCGAAACCCTGTCAAAAAAAAAAAAAAAATTTATCCATTGAAGTCTCTTGGTGATCTCTGTCTCTGTCTGTGTCTCCCCCCCCCCCCCCCGGTCATGTGCTGACGTACTGGGAAACAGCATCTTGGAAAAATTAATCTCCTGCTCAGCAGGTTCAATCATTCTGTAAGCAGCCATAATAGGATGCACAGTCATTTCCATCTAAAATCCATGTGTACATCTTTACTATGCAATATCCTAAAATTTGTATTATTTTCTATCAATGGTATCTTTAATCTATATATTATGGAAAACTTAAGTGACCTTCCTAGCTTTATCTACAATGAAGCGCTGTTCTTGATTATTCCAATCTGGTTTTTAATAGGAAACACATTTTTTTGTATTCTAAATTTTTCATGAAGTATGCTATAGAAGTCAATTAGATTTTTGTAAAATTAGTTGTTTTCCAAGAATATCTCAATTTAATTTTATCAAAACACTTTGTTTTAGCTTGAAATTATCACTTGGAGGTCATAAATGAAACTTGATGAACGAAGTTATTTTTGACAATTTTGACCCCACTTTGGGAGTCAGGAAGAGGACAAACACTTTGTTTTTAAAAACAGATTTAGTACACTCCAATTTTATTAAACTTACAAAAGTCAAACTTAAGTATTTTCCTCTGCCTCTTTATTTTTAAAGAATACATTAGATGCTTTTTTTTCCTTAAAGCAATTTGTTCAAGCTTTAAGAATCATTTAATAAAATTATTCCCTGCTCAAAACCATCTGTTTTTGTCCTAGAAATAAGAAGCATATCTTTCTTTTCCATAGACATTTTTTTGTATTTACATATATGTTTCAAATTTATTTCCCTGAAGAATATGGTCTCAAGATCCATCCATTTAGCTATAAATTTCTCAAGTTTATCCTTTTTTACCCATAGACTTTGTAAATATGTAGAAGGTGCCAAAAAACAATAAATGTCATCAGCAGATGGACTGAGGTGCTTCACACTTTACATACTCAGTCTTGATTGTTCTGGGCATAGCTAAATGGATTTCTCGGGATAGATTCCTTTCAAAATATATTAAGTGCAAGAGGGGAGTTGAACTAATCATCTACTAGAGATCTCTGCACATTTTCCCTTCAAGATACAGGATCTATCTTCTTTCTTAACCCCATGTTGCTCACATAACAAACACTGGTTCTGAAAAGTATATGCTGAGAGCAATTTTAAAATTCATCTGAGGAATGTGAAGTCTCTACATTCTAGGAAGGAGTTTTCCAGTGGCTGCCTCTCCAAAGCCTGCTTCCTTCTTTCTTGGTCCCTGTGTGGCTCCTTATTTGGCAAAAGTCTTCACATCCATTGGGCAAGTAGAAAAACCTGATGGTTCTTTTCCCAATTCCAGGCTTAGGTGCTCTGTTCATAGATCTGAGAAATGCAAGCATGTGCTCAGGGAATTAGTTTATAGTTTTCCCATTTTACACTTGCAGTGTTGAAGAACTGGTGACTTATTTAGTTAGTATTGACAAACTTTTACTCTTCATTCATAATCTTTAATTATGCAATAGTGAGGAGTAGTACTTAAAATATACATTTTTGAAATTATGTATGCTTTAGATTGGTGAGATGAGCTTTAGGAGGCTCAGATTCAATAGCCTCCAACGTCACAAGCTTCACTGGTGGCACACTGCAATTGCAAAACCTTTGATTGTATATGTATCTGCTTCCTCTTAGTCCAAAGAGAAGTATATTCTTTCCTGTTTTTTTTTCTTTCTTTCTTTTTTCTATGCAACATTAATAGGGAGGTGGGTCA
>PVJA010053352.1:0-11637 GCA_004027025.1 Myocastor coypus
TATTCATAAAATAATTCATTATTTTGCAAACATTCCAGAATGTCGAAGGGGAGGAAAAATTTCTTCCTTTAGTTTTCTACCAAATTCTAACATTAAAAATACCTTGGCTCCTCTCCGCTGCTTTGCAGTGTATCCACTGGGCCCCCATTCTCCTGAACTCCTGATTCCTTCAAGAATATTCAAAATGCGTCAAGTTACGGTTTTAGTTTAATGAGACACAGTTTTGCCAAAAGATATTCTCTGTAAAGCTATGTGATTCCCTTTGTTTGGAAATTTCTGTAGGATTGCTATTGACATATCACCAGTTTTCACCAAGAGGACATAACACTCATTTGATGGAGAAGTTGGAACAGGATGCATTTTAATCAAAGGTTCTGATCACTTCCTGTGGTCCTCTGAGGAAAATACCAAATCACAACAAACTTCAGGAACAAATGTTTGCCACACATTTTCATTTCAGAGCTGTGATACAGAAAGTCTGGCGTCTCCTGTTCTTTTCTATTTCAGTCCTTCTTTCCCTGAAGATATACCTTGTGGTTTCTCTGTACTGCAACACCAAGCCTTTGTGCATATACTTCCCTGAAGCCAGGGTCCCCTGCTGTGTCCCTGAGGGTCTTTTGCTGGCTGCTGAGGACACAGCCAGAGCTTTGAGTTTCTCCAGTCTCACCCCTGACGACATCACTCGTGCAAAAACACATGGCTCAAGCCGGGCGTGGTGGCGCACGCCTGTAATCCCAGCACTTGGGAGGCTGAGGCAGGAGGATCAGTGTGAGTTTGAGACCAGCCTGGGCTACAAAAGTGAGCTCAAGGCCAGCCTCAACTGCATAGTGAGACCCTGTCTCAAAAAGACAAAAAAAAAAAAAACAAAAACAAAAACAAAAAAAAAAAACCACATGGCTCAGGCCACCGAGTGAACTGGGTGGAAGACTTCGCTGGACCGGTCCAAACCTAATACCCCCAGTGAAAAACAACTGAAACCACGTGGTCCGTGGCTCCAAGCCACCGTAGCCTCTGTGTGGACACAGCAACGGGTCATGATTACTGGCAGCACTCTAGGAGCCAGAGGCTGACTCTGTGTTCATGTGTTTGTTTCTTACCACTGCCATTCCACCCCTGTATGCATCATTTTAAGCATCATTAAGAAAGGGACAATACCCTTCTAGATCATTCTATACTGCACAATGCTGAAGCTATGGACATTCTGGAAAAGTTAAACATAACTCGGTTAGTCAGGATCCATTCCACTTCTTCATGTGGAGAATGTTTGTTCTGCACAGCCCTCACTCGAAAACAATTACAGTTTTTTGGAAGAGGTGCCTTCAGTTATTTATTAAAGAGGAAGGCTGGCAATGCACAAGCGTGCATCCTCACTTCAGGAGATAAGCAGAGTTGTTTGTATGAACACCAATTTTTCCTGAAAATATGCGATCTCTTGGTTTTCATCTACCTTAGTGATGTCCAGCTTTCTTTGTTGCGATTTCTATTTTGTGACATTTCTCTCAAATGTCTTGTTTATCTTGTTGGAGTTTAAACTATTTCTGTGTGCTGTGTTCTATAAGTTTCTGCCGTCATTGTTTAAGGATCATTTCTATTTGGAATGAGACAGAAGAAGCCAGTCTCTCTCTGTTGTAATGTTTGTCTCCAATGGGTTCTGTGCCCCCAATTCATGGCCTGGGCTGAGGGTCTCAGCTCCTGGGAGCCCAGGGAAACTGTGGAAAGGGGTTATGGTTACTGAATGGCGCTACCTTCAAACCTGGCTCCTCATAACCTTCGCCAGGGAACTTCTGGTCTCAGTTAGTGTTGTGTCTTTTTTTTTTTTTCAGTATCGGGTTTGAACTCAGGACCTTACGCTTGCCAGGCAAGCACTTACTCAACTGAGCTATCTCCCTGGCCCCTTACTCTTCTATCCTTAATGGGACAAAATACTCAGCACCCCAAATTAAAGAAGGAAAGGTTGATTTAGCTCACAGTTAGTGCAGGTTTCCGTACCTACTTGGCTGGCTCCAAGGCAGAGTGGCACAGGGCAGAGGGCAGCAATTCATGGCAGTGGAAAACAGCAAAAGCCGCGAGAGCAAAAGTGGGGAGCAGCAGGGAGCCCCCCTGCCTCCCTTCCGTGCACTGTACTCAGGCTGTCCACCCTGGGTCAGGTGTAGCACTCACACCCATAATTCCAGCATTGCATCATGAGTTAATCACAAAGTCTAGAAGCCAGCCTATGACTACGTGAGGCTTGGGGGTGCCCACAAAAACACAAATCATTATAGTGCCCATATACTGTCCCATGTAACCTAGTGGATGCACATCTTTGAGTGCAGGGGTCATTGTGAACCCTGAGGTAGACAGAAACCATCTCTTGAACCCCAGAGAAAACACTCTTCCCAGCTGCATTGGTCTTGGAAGCTTTCTACCCTGTTCTCTGGCCACAGTGGCATTGTGGCCAGCTCAGCATTCCCTGTGGGTAGCACTCAGATGGCAGCTGAGGGGTGACATGGCATGCCTCCAGAGGGTAGGCTGAGCCCAGGTGGCCAGGAAAGGTGCTGGCTTCTGTCTTGTATCTGGCAGCAAGGAACCAAGGGCCTGACAAGGTGACTCCAGCTTCTGGCATCTACAGTGTCTGAACAATAGGCAGCCGACTCCCCAGGGATCACACTGCGGGCTCTTCTCTGTGCCTTCTCCTTTGTGAAAGCAGAGTGCTCCCCAAAGCCTGCTCGCTAGTGGACAGTGAGCTCACCTTACCTCCTCGAGGGCCTAAGTGGGGGTGCACATTGCAAACCCTAGAAGCTGCTGCTTCCCTCGGCCCACAGTGTGGACTGTGTTCCAAAGCTGCTCTCCTTGTGAACCTCAGGGGGTCAAGATACACAGCATGGTCACCTCCATGTGAGGTACTGGGACTGGAACAAAGTTCTAACTCTCTAAGTGGTCACTGAAGTTAAAGAAAAGTCAGTAGTCCTCCTTTGCTTGAGGAACGCTTGGGTTCCTCCATGTTCAGGAGCAAGCATCGCCCCCAGCCCTGACACACAAATGCCCACGTCACCTTACAGTCAAGTTACTGCACGAGGCAATGTGTGCTCTTAGTACTGGACAGTGTGTTTTCTTGTACCATTGTGTGGATTTAAAAAAAAAAAAATCCCATTACTATTGGCTCCACAAATGTTTGCATGAGATTTTTTTTTTTTTTTTTTTTTTTCCATTTTATGCATCTGGTACAGGATCTCACTACACAGCTCACATTTATAGTGATTCTCCTATTGTCAGCCTCCCCAGGGCAGGGATTACAGGTCTCTGCCACCACAGCCTAACTCGGGGGCTGGCTCAGCATGCCTGAGGGCAGGAGTGGTGTGGCGTGTGGTACTGAGATCGGGCCCTGGTCCCGGGCACTTAGTTTGCTGGGCCATCTCACCGGCCCTGTATTACATGTTTGTGCTCTGTATTTCCTAAGTTCTTCTCTTTGGGCTAGGAGTTCACATCAGGAAGCTCACGGTAAAATTGCCTAACAGACTTTGTTCCTCTCTACTTACATTTGCGTATAGCGTTTAGGACAAGCCACCCTGGGGTTCTGTGGGGAGGAGAGCACCGCTCTGTGGCTTGGGAGTCCTCCACAACCCTCTGCAACCCTTCTTCTGGGCATGGCTCTATATGCTCCGTCAAAGAACTACCACGAAAGGGTCCCCATCTGCCCATACCCCAGTATTTCCAAATCCTCCCTGAGATCATGTCTGATTCCTGAATAATCCTCCTGCTTTCTACAGTCCGGGCCACTGTGGCTTTCAATAAACGATGGAAATTTTTAAATTACTGGAGATTTACTCAGGAGGATTGTGGAAGAGGTGACCCCACCGTGGGTCCGCAGCTGATGTGTGCGGATGCGTAAGGGCTGACGTCAGCGTCCCAGGGAAAGCCAGAGGGGGTCTTTCTGGGTCTGGACAGGATCGTGTTTATCCTGCTGCTGGGAACTGAGTCTCTGGAAAGGAGGGGCGGCCCTTCTGCTGAGAGGAGGCTTGGACAGTGGCTGTGCCAGCGGGGATGATTAAGGTCCACACTGTAGGGTCACGCAGGGTGGGATTCAGAGAAGCAGGAAATTGAAGACACTGAAAGAGCAGCAAATTTGCAGAGACCCTGGGTGGGCAAGAGGGACACAAGATGCTGGAGAAGAACTGTGCAAGAAAGTAACAGCAAGGACTGGGGCCAGTCCCTGAGTCCGGGAATCACAATGGAATCATGGGCTCAGCAGTGGCTGTTCTCGGGTGAATGCAGCCTTTCTAACAGAGACTCAGGGTGGAAGCGGTCTCTTCCTGTCCTGCAGCAATGCTACCAGACTGGGGCCCAAGAAAAAAAAGAAATGGCACCATGAAGTTTGCAAAGCCAAGAGTCATTTGGGGGCGCAGACCAACCCGCACGTTCCTGTCCCTGCCTTCAGAGTCTCCAGTGGATGTGTGCTAGGAGATGGGGCCAGGAATCTCAGAGGGCAGGATTGAGCTGCCCTTGGAGATGTGCACAGGACAGGTCCCAGGGGGTGGAGGCGCTGGCCACCAGCTAGCCTAGAGCCTGGGAAGCCTGGAAGATGTCAGCAGCCATGGAGAGGGACAGGGGGGAAGGTGTGGGCACAGGAAAGCCCTGCAGGAGCATCACGGCCAGTTCCACCAGAGACTCAGAACCCAGGCAGGGGACAGGAGAGCACGGGGCCTGGTGTACCCGTGCATGATGCGGTACCTGTGACTCACTTAGTGAACAGAAGAATGGGACCACCGCAGGAGCTAGAAGGGGCACGTGCTCCCCTGCCACTGGAGCCCAGACAGCAGACCGGCAGCAGGAGCAGGGGCCCGGCTGCACGGTGGGCACCAGGGCTGTCCATGGATACCCTGCTCTCCCACGCAGGTTGCTCAGGACCCGAGGCTTCTTTCTAACACCTGGGAGTTAGCACAAACAAAAACACATTTTTGGATAAGAGAACGAATCAAACACATTGCAATCTACGTGGAGCACGGACGCACTGCTAGCTGCTGTTACCTCTTTCTCGAAGTCTGGAGTTTGCTTTCCCCATCTTTTTAAATAACATCACCATCCCAGTATCTTTCTATAGCAAGTTTGGCAGAATTATTTATTCTTTACTCAGCCTTCTTGCTAAAAATCTGCTTCCTCAGATTCACATAAAAAATGAACCCAAAATATCACTTTATCTCTAAATACAAAGCCTATCTTACTGATCAGAACATACATTTTAACTAAAAAAATCTGCTTGTAATTTTGCAGCATAGTCATCCTGATTGACTAGGTTCTGGGTGATACAGTCATTCCTGAAGCTTTGGTGCCAATACGCTAGATGCAGTCCCGTCATGGGACCCCTGTCTGACCTTCTCTGTGTGTCTTATACTCATAGAAACTTAGCTTTCCCAGGGAGAGATGGCAACCCTGAAGTGACACTGTCCCTAAAACAAGGTCACTACCAATCCCTCAAACACCCACGGCCATTCAATTCCTCAGCCACAAGGAAAAAAGCGGAAAGGCCCAGTCAGCAGGTGATGGACTCTAGTTGCAGGTAAATTCTCACTGTGACAGACTGACTTTCTGTTTAAAGACCTTTGGATTGTGAGGGCAGGGAGCGGTTCTGCCTTAACTCCATTCTGAGTAGCAGCTGCTTCCCAGTGCCTGATTGGGCACCTTGCTGGCCACCAGTCTTGACAGGAATTTCCTGAACCAACCAACATGCATCAAAGAACAGCAACATAGAGCCAGAAGGTAGACACTTCAGACCGGAGTCTTTGGTACATCATCTGTAGGACGACGTCCACCTTCTCCAGGGGTGGGAGGCCAGGATGTGTGAGGTCAGGTCACGTGAGCCTAGGCAGAGGACATCTGGAGAGAAGACTTGATGGCCAGGTCCCCATTGAGGACCCCTTCCCCACTTCCACGTGCAGAGACAAGGTTGTGAGTGGCACCCAGGGCAGAGGGAGTAAAAGCTCTCCCTCGGCCAGCTGTAGGCAACTTAATATATTTTTAAATCACTAGGAGAACATGGGACTCCTCACTCTTAGAGGTAGAGCTCAGAGGGCTGGCGAAAAAGCTCAGTGGATTAAAGCCCTGGTTTAGACAGGTGTAGCGGCCGGGTCCAATCTCTGGAGTGCCATGCTAGCCCCACCCCTGGAGCATGCTGAGGTGACAATTTAGACTGGGCGTGGTGTCACATGCCTGTAATCCCAGCTCTTGGGAGGTTGAACACAGGCAGGTCACCCCAAGTCCAATCTACCTAGTGAGACTTTCTACAAAAACCCTGTAGACCCTGTATTAAAATACCAAAAAAGAAAAGGAAGAAAGAAAGAAAGAAAGAAAGAAAGAAAGAAAGAAAGAAAGAAAGAAAGAAAGAAAGTTAAGAAAATTATTGTCAACCCATACAGTCATAATAAAGGTGGACAAATTCAAGTGTGAGTCAGATGAGGTGAACGGCTCTGAACGTAGATGAAAATGGACACACCACACACACACACACTCATGTCATGCTTTATCAACTTTGAGTTCTATTAATTTTATATGACGATGGAAAAACCTGTCCTTTTCTTTATGTTAGCAGCATGGGTAAGGTTTTTATGATGGCTCATGTCTTTGCTAGCCGCATGTCAGCTGGACTCTGGTACTGTTGAGACCGCAAGCCTGTCGGTCGCTGCTGTGTTCAGGCTCAGAGATGATGTTATATATATTTTACCTTTTGTGTTGCAGTGGCTGAGGAAAGAGAAAATCTAACCTCAAACAGCGTTCAGAGGATGAAGCGATTCCCAGCTGAACCCAGGTGCATAACATAACCCAGAAGATTTCCTCGGAGATTAAATGCTTAAGCTTCCTCCAATAAACTTAGCAGCAGGAGGCAACTCCAAAAGGCCCTGTTCCCTAACAAAATGGGATGTGACATGTGGGACAGGCATGGTTTGACCGAAATAAGCTCTGGTCAATGACTGCATTTTCAAAATAAATTAATAACCACTTTCACAGGCCTCGTTCTGAAACAATAGACCAAGGACAGTCATATCCATTTGGGATGAACTAATCCTTTTCTGTAAAGGGAACTAGAAGGAATTATTTACAACAGATTTATAAGTCTCATGGGGGCATGCAGTAGACTTCCATGTGCTCTGGCTCACGTTTCTTCCAGCCTACGCAACTCGTCGTGGGCAGCACAAGGTTCTATTGAGACTCTTCGTCGGGGAGAATTTAAGAGGAAGAGACAATCTTCTAGGAAGATGACAGCAGTAATAATGGTGGGAGAAGGAGTGTTGAGTCAGTGGAGAAATTGTTTCATTACCCTGGGGTAGTATGATTCAGCTGAGACATTTTGGGAAATTATGTGTGCGCCTGCGTGTGGAAGCCACGGGGCCGACCCGCCAGGTATTCCTGGCTCTTAAGTGTCACGGCTCATACTGATAGTGAGGTGGAAATGTGAGGACTACCCGAAGGAAAGTGGAAGACCATAACTGACAGGTCTGAAGGCAAACTCAATGGCAAAGGCCAGCGGAGTGGTGACTGCTGATCTAGTGAACAGAAATTAAAGTATGTTGTTTGTCACAAGCGATCTACCTGTGAGCCCCACGTTGGTGATCTGAGAAAAATGGGGTGAAAAGTTATGCCCAAACAGTGGATAATAGAATTAGAAATCAGGAGTTATGTATAGGGACCCATCTGTGAGTCAGAGTCCCTTGGGTTGAGACTCAGAAAGCCCCTTAAGAAAGTCCCAATGCGACCTTCAGGCTTCCCCAGGAATCCTCAGGAATTCCCCACAATTCCATGTTCTAGAAACAGAGAGGCTGCGGCATCCAGAGGAAAAGATATCAGACTCCTGCTTAACCAGAAAAGAGGGAATTCTCTCAGGTGGATTCGGTCAGGTTCCTAAGTAGCGTGCGGATTCCTTTCCCATCTTTGGGACAATGAGGAGCAGGGAGCTGCCTTCGTCACGTGTGCTGGCACAGGTGGAGGGCAGGCTCAGCCCATGTGGAGCAAGGTCAGTGCTGGGGCCATCCATCGGTGGCCTGCCTGCTTCCCAATGGACTTGGATCTGAGTATTCACTGCTCTCTGAAGATGCTTTTAAATTTATCAAGAAGATCCTTCATCCCCTGGGGTGATCAACTGGGCAGAATTGAACTGGTTGGAGCTCTTTGGAATTTCTGCATGGCACCCAAGAGCCCTGGGTGCTGAGTCCCGGGAGCCATTCTTGTGTGGATGAAATCACACTCTGAACAGCTGGAAGTTCATGTTTCTCATCTTAGTAGGCATGGGCTTTTGTGGCTGGCATTCTAAATACACCCGGCTCTTGCCTCTGCAGTTCTAAGATGGTAGAAAGCTACGGGAAGCACGTGGAGACGGCTCCACTCACTCAGGTCCACAACAACAAGATGAGAAACCCAGACAGACACCTCTGACCTCATGAGGAGGACAAAGAAAACACAGGACACAGAAGAAACGGCCGCCTCTGTGCCAGGCAGGGATGCTGTCAGGGAGAGGCGTCATGGTGTGCTCACACTTGCTAGACCAGCCTCTTTCTAACCTATTCTCCATCCTTGCCTATGGACCTTTGTTCTGTGACTATCAACCCCACATGGGCATCTGTCTCTATCTACATCCACCACAGCTGGACAAAGAAATCCCAAGGAGGTCACTCACATGTCCAGCACCTCATTTTCTCAACAGTAAAATAAGAACAGTAATCATCACCTCTATGATTGTCTATCGGGATACAATAAGTCAAAGGCACAGCCCACAACAACTGGAGGTTTCCTTGGTTTTTTGTTTTGTGGTTGAACTCGCAGTGGGCCATGCCTGTAATGCAGTGATAGGATCAGCGTTCTGCTATGTGGTATGGGAGCCGAGGCCCTGCGGGACACCGTTCTTCATGTGATTAGATGTACAGATAGATAGGTGGTAGCTAGACAGTTGATAGAAGGATGATGGGTTGATGGTAGGCACTACATAGATGATAGGTGGTAGGTAGGTGACAGATGATGACAGATGATGGATGACAGGATGACAGATCGATGACAGATATACGGATGACAGGTGACAGACAAATCAAGCACAGAGAGGTAGATGACAAAATAGGTGATAGGTAGATGATAGAGAGATGATAGGGAGATGATAGACAGACAGACAGACAGACAGACAGGCAGGCAGGCAGGCAGGCAGACAGATAGATAGAAGTGAGGCCCAGAGCTGTTGCTGTCCCTGAACCTGCTCCTATTCCATATTTGGTCTTTCAATAATGGGGAAGGAGTCTCCATGGAGCTGTAGGTCTTCTGTAAAGAAGTTTTCTTGTTTCATTTTTTATATACTTTATTTTAGGGAAGGGTCTACAGTGTGCTCAGGGTCTCACTACTAGATCCAACTTGTGCTGATCAACCTGTTTTCAGCCTCACAAGAGCTGGGATTGCAGGTGCGCACCACCACACCCGGTCTCACTTGCGGTCTCAGTGTGCCCTGGGGGCAGGGCTGGCATAGCAGGCCCGGGCACCAACTTTCTGGCCCCTGCATTTTAATCTGCTGAGCTATTTGGCCCATCCTAGAAAGAAGTTGTTAGTAAATTCTGGGCACCAGATTCTTCTGGTGGCACGACCTAATCTCCTAGAAGGAGATACCTAGACACGCTACTGTACCCTAGCTCTCAAGCCATGTGGTGAACTCAGGAAAGACTGACCCCTGGAAAGTGGGGAGCCCTTGGATCTCCATTCATGGGGCATCCTGCTGACCCTGATGAGCCCCATCTTTTCAGGCCCTTCTTCTTTGGTACATTTTGACCAATTTCTCTGGGAGCCACTGGGACTCTCCTCTGTCCCTGTTTTACAGGATTTTACTTACTGCAGGAAATGCTGCTTTGTAAACTTTTAGAAGTATCCTTTTGGACTCCTGGAACCCACAAATTTCCTGCTTCAGCCTCTGAGCATTTGATATCAGTAAAAGATCTGGGACACCAACAGCCAAAGCCTTGTGTGACAATAGTGAGTAGGTGTGTCTTTATGACCCAGGTAATATTTCAGTATCTCCTGTAGAGCCCCATACCTCATGTAAGAAAATATCTGTGCAATATCCATCAAATAGTTTGTAGATTGGACAGCTAAATATAGAACTAACGTGAAGTAATTCGGATACAGCACAGGCTTTACAGAGGGTTTGACCTGTAGCTACGTATTTCTACTCTAGTTCTAATAGTGAAGATGCAGATCACGCAAATGGATTTTCATAAAATTGCAATCACTAACTAGCTAATAGGAAGCAAATAGGAAGGGAACCAGGAGGTGGGGGAAGAAGGCAGGTGAAGGTGAGGGCAGGGGAAGCACCAATAATGAGGCCGTGGGATGCCCACGCACCCACTCCCCATGACGAGTATTATCGTGCTGTGCTGCAGAAACGGGCTAATAAAAATGAACATTGAAAAAAGTTGCACAGCAGGAGCAAAACCATGCACTTCTGTGCCCAGCATGAATCAGATATTGGTCCTAAAAACCTTTAAAAGAGTTTTCATGCTTGGGATGCCTGTCATTCTGGTCTTTTGGAGGTGTAACAAAAAAAAAATAAAAAAACAGAAAAGAAAGAAAGAAAGAGGGGTCTCACTATGCAGTTGAGGCTGGTCCTGCGCTCACTTTTGTAGCCCAGGCTGGTCTCGAACTCACACCAATCCTCCTGCCTCAGCCTCCCGAGTGCTGGGATTACAGGCGTGAGCCACCACGCCCGGCCTGTGTAACTATTATGAAGACAGCACTGTGCAATGTGTCAGTTATTGAGAATGTACTACTCACATGTTTTGAAACTATCTTATTGCTATTTCTTATTAACAATGATAAAAAAAGAAAAAAGTTTTAATCATTATCCAATCCTTTATACAAGGGCACACAGTGTACACCTACCTAATTCAATAGCAAATTGTTCCTACAGGGGCTCCTTTTCTTTTAGTATGTATTTGGTACAGGGTCTCACTATGCAGCTGGGACTCCTAGTGATGCTCCTGCTTTCAGCCACCCCCATGCTGGGATTACAGATGTCCGCCACCACACCTAGCCTCAGTAGTTGGCTCAGCACCCCTAGAGACAGGGCCAGCGAAGCATGTGGAGCCAGGAATTAAATCCCAGTCCCTGTGCTTATTCAAGCAGGAGTTCAGTTTGCTGACCTATGCTGCGAGCTCTAAGGGGCTCCTTTTGATTGGACTTTATCCAGGGTTTCAGAATGATTCCTTCAAATATGTATTGCAACTATGATTGAATTTGATTAAAATTAAATTTTGTCACTGCAGATTCCTTAAAAAACTAGAGCTGGAAATCCCATTCAATCCAACTATCCCCCTACTGGGAATTTTTCTAGAAGAACTGAAAAAAATCATATCGTAGTGATATCTGTGCACCTATATTTATAGCAGCACAATTTGTGATAGCTATATCCTGGAAATAACCAAAATGCCCATCATCTGAAGAATGGTTGAAAAAGATATGGTATTTTCATAAAATGGAATATTATTCAGCTATAAGGAATGATAAACTAAAAGACTTCATATATAAATGGATGTATCTTGAACATATACTCATAAGTGAAATAAACCAGATCTACATATGCAAATATAGTATAGTCTCCCTAGTTTAAGGACTCAAAAGAATAAATAAATAAATAAATAA
>PVJA010053353.1:0-12064 GCA_004027025.1 Myocastor coypus
TAAACTTTTTTTTTCAACAAATGGTGCTTGTGCAACTGTGTATCTACATGCAAGAGTGAAGTCAGACCTTTAGTCACAACATATTTTTAAGAAATTAATTCAAAATGGCCCATAAACCTAAATATAGTAGGTAAAGCCATAAAACTCTTTCTTTTCAAAACAAGGTCTCATTATGAGTTCTGGCTGGCCTTCAACTTACTGTGTAGTTGAGACTGCCCTTCAACTTGGAGCGATCTTCCTGCCTCAGCCTTCTAAGAGCTAGGATTGCAGATCCTACCAGTCCAGGCCTAAAAGCATGAGACACTGATATGAAAACATGGAAGTAAAACTTCTTTACCTTGTATTAAGCAATAGTATTAAGCAAGTGGCCAAAATAAATGAATAAATAAATCAGGATAAATTGGATTGTCTTTTTTTTTTTTTTTTTTTTGTCTTTTTGAGACAGGGTCTCGCTATGCAGTTCAGGCTGGTCTTGAGCTCACATCGATCCTCCTGCCTCAGCCTCCCGAGTGCTGGGATTATAGGCGTGCACCACCACACCTGGCTGGATTGTCAACATTGGAAATTTATGTGATTCTGTGAATGGCATCAAGAAAATAAAAAGTGGAGAGGTGGAGGCAGGAAGAACACAAATTGGAGCCCTAGCTGGCAACATTTTTCCCTTAGTGGGACACTCTCAAGCTTTATTTTTATTTTTTGTGGGACCAGGGTTCAAACTCATGACCTTGCACTTGCCAGGCAGGCACTTGTGCTATGGAGCTATCTCCCCAGCCCCGATATTCTCAAACTTTAAAAAAGTTTTTTTAAAAAAGGGTTAGGAGGGTCAGGGATATAGCTTAGTGGCACAGTGCCTGCATGGCAAGTGCAAGGTCCTGAGTTCAATTTCCTATACTCCCATACAGGAGCTAATTATTTTTTTTATTTATTTTTTTTTTTTTGTGGGACCGGGGTTCAAACTCACGACCTTGCACTTGCCCAGCAGGCACTTGTGCCTCGGAGCTATCTCCCCACAGGAGCTAATTATTAAAAATAATGAATAAATATAAAAATAAAGAGAGTGCTCTGATAAGGAACTTCTGTTTAAAATATATAAATAATTCTTACAAATAAAAAAAATGGCTGGGGACCTATCTCAGCAACCTAAGTGTCTGTTTGGCAAGCACAAGGACCTGGGTTCAATCCCTGGTACCACATGGTGGGTGAGCTGGCCCTGGAACTAGCCATGGTGGTACATGCCTATAATCCTAGGTCTCTTTGCAGGGCCACTGTTAGTCAGGCATTCTTTCCCAAGTGATTGAAATCTAGCTTAAAGTGGTTTAAGCAGAGAATAGAATGCTTTGGCTCACAGAGTTGAAAATTAAGCAGCTGTTGGCTTTAGCCAGAGCTAAACAGAGAGGCTCAAATGTTGAAATCTGAAGATCCCTTTCTTTCCGTTCCTCAGATCTGTTTCTCTTTGTGCTGGCTACATTATCATATGGCCTTCACTGTCCACTGGAAGTATTATATCCTTTCAGTTTATCAGCAAAAGAAAATATTTTTTTCAATCAAAATCTGGGCTTAGATTTTAATTTTCTTGGCCTAGGGAGAAAGAAAAAGAGAAAGGACATACAAAGAATTAAGACATGTTAGGTTTTTGAGACAGGATCTCAGGATGTAGTCCAAGCTGGCCTTGAACTCTCTGTGTAGCCCAAGCTGACTTCAAACTCACAGTGATGCTCCTGTCTGAGCTTTCTGAATGCCGGTGTTATAGGCATGCTCCATCATGCCCAAGATGTGTTATGTATGTGTATCAACTCCCTACAAATGATAAATGTCATCATTATGTACTGTGAATGTATACAAACAAAAATTTAAAATTACACAATTTTTCCTGGCCTGGGGGCCTGGGGAGATAGGTCAGTAAAATAAGTGCTTGCTTGGCAAGCACAAGGGCCTGAGTTGAATCCCTGGCTCCACAAAATACATACATACATACATACATACATACACATAAACAATTTTTCCTGGCCTGAGTTGTGTATGGCCAATGGGATGCAGTACTCTCATGAGCAAAACCTTAGTATGTGTGCTGCCTAAGCAAGCACAGGGTCTAGATGTTAGAGTAAGAAACAAACTATATCTAGTTAGAGTTGATGCTATAAATGTCAAAATGAGTTATTTAACTGGGTATAGTGGCCTAAACCTGTAATCCTAGTATACTAGGAGGCTGAGGCAGGGAGATTTGAAAAAGAAAAATGAAAACCTGAAGATCTGTCTGAGTGCAAAGGCTCTGGATTATATCCCCAGTATAGCAAGAACAAATACAAACCTTGGAGAACTCTAGAAAAGATCATTGGATATACTCGGAACCAATAATGATTTACTTAGAACATATGTGGACTGGCCTTAAACTCCTGATCTTCTTGCCTCAGATTCCTCACTGCTGGGATTGCAAGTTTGCACTCAGCCTGGGCAATTCTGTGAGATTTTGAGTTAAAAGAAAATAAAAGTTAGGGCCAGTGAGATGGTTCAGCCGTCTAAAGCGCCTGCTTAGGAAAGAAAGCTTAAGAAACTGCAGGGATTGCAGTTCGATCCCCGGCACCATATGCTATGCTAGCCCAGCTCCAGGGCAGGCTGAGCTGGCCATTAAAAAAATAATAATAATAATAAAAGAAAATAAAAGTGGCCATGAGTGTAGCTTAGTGGTAGAGGCCTTTCTTGGCACATATGGGCCCCTGGGTTAGCTCTCCAGGAGCTAATTATTACAAATAATTAATAAAAATAAAATAAAATAAATGCATTTTAAAATAAAATAAGAATTATAGGGGGCTGACGAGAAAGCTCAGGTGGTTAGGCAAGCTTAGGCAATCATAGGCACTGTGGGTTTTTTTTTTTTTAATAATTTTTTATTTTATTTATTTTTTTCTTGTTCCAGAACTTTGTTTGTTTGTTTATTTATTTTTATGGCTGGCTCAGCCTGTCCTGAGGGCAAGGCTGGTGCAGTATGTGGTGCTGGGGATCGAACCACAGTCCCTGCAGTCACCTAAGCTTTCCTAAGCAGGAGCTTTAGACCACTGAGCCATCCTGCTGGGCCGGCACTGTGGTTTAATCCCCAGCATCACCTGCCATGCCAGCCCTGCCCCCAGGGTGGGCCTAGCCAGACACACACACAGACATACAGACACACACACACACACACACACACACACACACACACACTATGTAAAAATTACAGGTTGTATACATTTGCCATCTGAGCACACTGAGAGGCTGAGGTAAGCCTGTAATCCCAGTACTTGGGAGGCTGAAAACAGAGAATCACTGCAAGTCTGATCTATGTAGTAAGACCTTGTATCCCCTGTACTAAATGCAAAAAAAGAAAAAGAAAAAAAGAAAGGAAGAAAGTCAAGGCCAACCTAGGCAATTTAGTTTCTTTTTCTTTTTTTTTTTTTTGGCTTTTTGAGACAGGTTCTCACTGTGCAGTTCAGGCTGGCTTTGAACTCACTGTTGTAGCCCAGGCTGGTCTCGAACTCGCAGCGATCCTCCTGCCTCAGCCTCCCAAGTGCTGGGATTACAGGCGTGAGCCACCACCTCTTTTTCTTTTTTTTGATACAGGGTCTCGCTATGCAATTCAGGCTGGCCTTGAGCTCACTTTTGTAGCCCAGGCTGGTCTCAAACTTGCACCCATCCTCCTACCTCAGCCTCCCAAGTGCTAGGACTACAGGCATTTGCCACCATGCCCGGCTGCAATTTAGTTTCTTAGTGAGACCCTCTCTTAAAAAGTTTCAGTGTCTCAATGTGGAGGCCCTGGGTTTAACTCTCAGTACAGGAAGAAAGGAAGATAAGAAGGAAAGGAAGGAAGGAATGGAGGGAGGGAGAAAGAATGAAAGGAAGAAGGAAAGAGAAAAAAAGAAAGAAGGAAGGAAAAAGAAAGAAAGGAAGATTATACAAGTAGCAGATGAGGTCAATGCTTGAAATTTTTCATGTCAACATCTGTAAGTTTCTTTTTTTTTATGAGCAGAATAGATTTACTGGGGCATAGAAAGCTCCTACCTGAGAGACGGACAGGAGAGGGGTCTGGATGATCCCCCCTCTCTCTCCTTTTTTTTAAAAAATGTTGCTGGGCGTGGTGGCGCACTCCTGTAATCCCAGCACTTGGGAGGCTGAGGCGGGAGGATCGCTGTGAGTTCGAGACCAGCCTGGGCCACAAAAGTGAGCTCAAGGCCAGCCTGAACTGCAGTGAGACCCTGTCTCAAAAAGCAAAATAAATAAATAAATAAATAAATAAATAAATAAATAAATAAATGTATTTAGTACAGGGTCTATGGAGTCTCACTACATAGATCAGACTCAGTGATCCTCCTGTTTTCAGCCTTGTAAGCATTGGGACTGCAGGCAAGTGCCACCATGCCTAGCCTCAATTGTTGTCTCGGCATGCTGTGAGGATAGGGTGGGCAGGGCATGCTGGAGCGAAACCTGGTCCCTGTACCTGCCTAAGTAGGTATTTTAGTCCACTGAATTATCTGGCCCACCCCAACTTTTGTAAGTTGCTAGACAAGTTGGATGGTATCCCCATCAACAAAAACTGGATACTGAGTTAAATGGGAGTTATATCTAACTGACAAGCCATTTTCAAAAGGAGCTTGACTATGTCAATATAATGGGGTGTTGGTAGGCCCCAGAGACCTCCTCTAAGTCTTAACCTGGTTTACCTGTTTATTAACTACTTAAATATAGATAGAGAAATTGTCTAACTAGATTGACAGATGACATAGGACCCAAAACATTTAACCTTTTAGATAATAGAGGCAAGATTCAAAATAACTTTCTTCTAATTTTTATTTTGAATACTTTCAAATAATTCACAATGGTAGACCTTACAGATGTACTGATCACCAGTTTTCAACCAAGCAAGTTTTCAATTCATGGCCAATCTTGTTTTGCCCAATAATGTACTCATTTTCAGGGTTAAGAAGATAGCTTGGCAGTCTAAGTGCCTGCCTGGCTTGGCAAGTGCAATGATCTGGGTTTGATGCCCGGTACTGAACAGTTGTGTAGCAAGACCCTGTACCAAATAAATAAAAGATTTAAAAAATTAAATATATACACCTTCGTTTTATTTTGAGGCAAATCCTAAAAATCATACTTTCAAACAATAATAAAATTCTAATACTATTATCTTACCTAAAAAGAAACCTTGGTAATTCTTTAAGAAGAATTTTTATTGTTCAAATATTTTTCAAATTTCCAATTTCCTCATAACTAATAAAACTTTTGAGGGCTGTTTGCTGGCATGGTGGTGCATGCTCATAGTTCCAGCACTTGAGAAGTTAAGGGGACCTAGAGTTTGAGGCCAGCCCAGTGAGAGCCTGCCTAAAGACAAACAAAAAACCAAAAATGTATCTTTTAATGGCTTGTTTTAATGAGAATTCAGACAAAGTCTACATATTTCAACTGGCTGATATGTCATTTGAGTCTCTTTTACTCTATGAGTTGTCTCTTTTTCTCCTGCAACTTATTTCCTAAAAAAAACCAAGATGGTAATTTAGGGATGAATAGATGACATATTAAAGTTAGGTCTTACAAAGTCAGCTATGATGTACAAAGTGTAGACAGCTTCACTACAGTCTAAGAAATGTTCTAGGTTTTAGCTGGCCACCAATCTGAAAGAGTTAAAGCCCTTACACAGTTGACAAAGTCCTAGTTAGTACACTTAAGTAACAACCCCTGGGACTTGAACACATTGAGCAACACCGTTTCCTTTCTTCTATACCTACTCAAGCCATGCCTGGTCTGATGTGCTAAGTTGTGGCTTTTGCACTTTCAGGGGGACTGAAAAAACTGGAGGACTTAACACATCCTTATTTGGGTGCAAAAGACTGAAAGTAGTGGGCCTCTAGGCAAAGCAGCTGGTGGTGAAGGTGCCCACCTGCAGCACTCACATTCAGGAATGCTGGGAATAAAGAGGAGGAAAATGAAGGTAATGAGTTAGTGAGAAATGATCGGGTGGGATTGTGTGGCAGCAGTCCAGGGGACAGGCTCAGATAGTGGAAAATTGTGGGGTCAGTAAGTGGTGGGATCTGGGCAAGGCCTACAGATAACCAGAAGCTGAGCATGTAGGAATTGGTGGGAAGGAAGGTGTGACTGCCCCAAATCAAGAGATAAGAGTGAGGCAGGGCTTGGAGCAAGTGGGATCCCAAGACAAGGGAAAGATGCTGGTGTTTGCTGTGCACCAATGCAGTGCTTCATGGCAGCACTTTGACCCTCACAACAACGCAGCACAGTTATAGTCTTATTTTACAGAGGATAAACACTATTACCTGCCCAAGGTCACATAAGCCTGAGTGCAGGGCCAGGATTCAGAGCAGTGTGGCCTGGAGGCATGAGGAAGAAATGCTGTCATGAAGAAGGTGTTGAGTATGGTGTCTGTGTCCTGTAGTCACCTTGCCTGGCTTAGTCCTCTCTGACACATGGAGAATACACCAGCAGCAGTGACTAAATAGTTTCATGTCCAGACTGAGAAGAAGGTGGGATGAATGGACCTGAGAGACATTCTCCACAGAAGCCCAGACCCACAATTCAGTCACCATATTGCCCAGCCTAGTTTCCTTTGGTATTGGGCCAAGAAGTAAAATCCTATTTTATGAAGAGAGGGATGCCTACATATTTATTTCTGTTTGTTTGGATTTTTTTTTTTCTACAGCAAATTCAAGAGACATACGGAAAAGGAAGACTTGGGCCAATAGTAGGAGATGCTGATGCCCAACTCATCCTTTTCATCTAGGGACAGATTCCAGATTTTTGTCTATATCTTTAAGGTTTTTTTGTTTTTTGTTTTTTGTTTTTTTTGGTGGTGGTGGTACCAGGGATCAAACTGAGGACCTTGTACTGTCTCTCCAGCCCTGTTTGTTTGTTTTTTGAGGCTGAGTCTCACTATGTAGTTTGGGAGTCACTATATAACTCAGATGGGCCTTGAACTTGCGGCAATTCTCCTGCTTCAGCTTCCAGAGTGTGGAGTCATAGGTGTGCACCATCATGCCCAGCTGTCAGTAGCTTTTATCCCTTTTCACAGAAGTTTCAGGTATGAGGTCACTGTTCTGGAAGACAAAACAGCACAAGGGTGGGAGCCCCAGGTAGAGAGACAGTAAGAAGCTACCAAAGAGGATGCTGGGACAGTAGGGCTGGGCTGGCTCAACTGGTTCAACTCAGCCAGGAAAGGGCAAGTCAAATCTGGCTTGCAGGGGAGGAGAGGGAGAGACGTGGTGCTGACTTGGCCTGGTGAGTCAGGTGACAACGCAAAGACAGCTGCTGCTGCCTGGGTGTTCTTAGAAAACTTTGGCTGCCAACTTCTCTCTCATGGGCTGCTTCTGTACCTCTTTGGAAATAAGCAGACAAAGTGAGGGCATCGATCTTTAAAACAAGCTCCAGATAAAGGGTGTTATGTCTGGCCTTACTGTGTTGACCCTTCCCATAATGACCCGGAAAACAAGAACAGAAATTAGTCAAGAGGCTTCTGAATCACCTCGGAGTTCTCTGAAAATCATTTATCTTCTCTGCTTAGGTATTTTTAGGCACCTTGCCAGGAATCTAATACAGAGGTAAGAGAGCACGCTTTAAAGTTAGGAGGGCCTGGGATCAAAACTTAACTTTCTCACTTTTTATTTATATGAGTTTTTTTTTTGGGGGGGGGCAGAATCGGGAATCAAACTCAGGACCTTGCACTTGCCAGGCAGGTGCATATGCCAAAGAGCTATTTCCCCAGCCCCTAAAGCTTATCAGTTTTAATTATGGAAATGTTTACTTATAGAAAATTTCAAATATATACAAATTATACGTACCAGTATAATGAACCTACATATACTCATTATGCAGCTTGAATAATTATCAGCTCCTGTCCAAGCTGTATTCATGATTTTCTTTTCTCTAATTATTTTGAAGGAAGTGGCAAGTATCAACTCATTTGATACTTTTGAGCTTTCAACCCTTGTCTGCTCATCTGAAAATAGAGATTATAGTAGTTCCTACCTCAAAGTGCTATTGTGAGGTCATGCCTCTAAGGAACCAGCACAATGCAGAATTCAATCAATAAAACCTCATTATTAAGTACAATATAAAAATAACAAGAGTCAGCTGGGTGTGGTGGTTCACACCTGTAACCACAGTACTTGGGAGGCTGAGGCAGCATTGCCTTGAGTTTGAGCCCAGTCTGAACAATGTAGTGAGTTTAAAACCAGCCTGGATTATGCAGGGAAACTCTACTTTTAAAAAAATGATTAGGAAGAAGAAAAGACAGAGTCTCTGGTACCCTCTGATCTCTCTGTGTCCTTCTCTCCTGGTGACCCTGAGAATCGCCTGCCTTCCAGCACAAAGACTACTGCTGAGATCTCACCGTGGGTACAGGTGCGTGAGCCAGGGGTGGGGCCAGAAGGAGGCAGGGAAGCCAAAGCAGCCTTCAGGAGAGACCAGTAAGCAGGAGCCAGGTTTGAATAGAGGTGCAGCAGGGCCAAGTGGTAAGGTGAGCAGAAGATGAATGAGAGAAAGTGAACCTGGAGTGAATATCAAGCGAAACTGGAGGGCAGGGCTGGCGCAACATGTGGTGCTGGGGATCGAACTGCGGTCCCTGCAACAGCCAAAGCTTTCCTAAGCAGGTGCTTTAGACCACTGAGCCATCCTGCCGGGCCCTGGATATTGCTTCTTGATCCATTCTGCTGATCTATTTCTTTCGATTGGTGAATTGAGACCACTGACATTGATTATAACTGATATGTACTGATTTATTCTTGTCATATTATTTTTCTCTTCTAGGTTTCTCCTTTTTCCTTCTCTGTGTAATTACTTGCCTTGCCTCATTGATCCCATTCTGTTGGGGTTCATGGAGTTATGGTCTGCATTTTCTCTTGCTAGCATTCTCTTCAGAATACAGTTAGAGTGCTGACTTGGTATTCATGAATTCTTTCAGTTGTTCTTTGCCATGGAAGTATCTTATTCTCCAACAATTTTGAAAGATAATTTTGTGGGGTACATCAATGTGACTTGGAGGTTGTTTTCTTTCAGGGCTTGAAATACTTCACTGCCAGCTCTCTTTGATTTGAGAGATTGTGATGAGAAGTCTTCCTGATTCATATGGGCTATGTTATAGGTGATTGGTTTCTCTACTCTCACAGCTTTTTTTTTCTTACAGATTTTAATATTGTGTTCTTTTATGAACTTCTGGAATTTTGACTATTATATATTTTTGCATAGACTTTTAAAAAAATCATGGTTTCCTCTAGTAAAACCCTGACTGATACAGAATGCATAAGTACAAAAAGAAGGAATGAAGATGTGCTGTGTATATGAACCAACTTCCCACAAGGAATGTAAACATTATGTACTACATATTTGTATTAATGAAAAAGAAGCTTATGTAAAAACTGGACAGCATTAAAATACTGAAAATGTCCGAAAAATATCATGGTTAATCTGAGTGCTGTATTTCTCACTTATCTGTATCTCAAATTCTTTTTTTCATGCTTGGGAAATTTTTTGCCATTAAATCTGTGAACAGACTTTTTTATGTCTTTTACTCTATCTCCTGCTTTTCTATTAACTTCAATCAATCTATGTTATTCTTCTTTATGTTATCTAGAGGCCACTGGATTTAATTTTTTTGTGGTTTCTTGCTATTTATTGGGAATGAGAATTTGCTACCTATTTGGCCTAGCCCCTGGTTATTTACACTGACCTACAGAATTCTTTATGACCCTTAGCCAGTCTCAGTCTTGGGATACCAGGAAGAACTGATTAGAATAATTATCTCAATTTGCCTGGAGTAAAATCAGCAATAATAATAGTATCAAACAGCCTAGAAAATGATACATTGTGGTAGCTATTAATTTTCCTCCTTTAACCATATGAGCTAGATTTGTAGTTATATAACAAATTCTAAAATGAACCAAAAACTTGTAAAAAGTCCATATGATGTCAATAGGGTGATTGTATCCTCAGGGGAGAACATTTTAAAGAGGTTAGGAACATGATAGAGAAATAGAAGAGGAAGAGATTAGAAGAAAGCTGGAGGACAAAGTCCTATGAAGATGGGGGGGAAAGGCAAAGGGAGAAATAAAAAGAACAGAACAATAATCAAGCCTTAGAAGCAATGTTCATGCTCATATAAAAACAAGATTAAAAAAAGATCAAACAAGAAAAAAGGGAAGAAAAAGGAAAAAAGAAAACAAAAATAATCATGAAGAAAGAAATGTCCACATCAAAGTCTGTCTCTGCTGTCCCTTGTAAGCAGAGTGGGGAGACAGAGCCCAGATTCACATTGATTGATCCCAGCCAACCAGCTATAGATTTATGGAAGACAGTGGCTAATTCCAGCAAGCCTATACCTTTAGTTCCACTGAAGTTTAGGCTGTTTCTGGCTATAAGGCTGGACAACCTAATCTGTTCAGCATGCGACACTGCACGCATTTATTTTTCTTTTTTTCTTCTTTTTTTTATTTTTCTTTTTAAATGTATTTGTTTGTTACAGGGTCTCACTATGCAGCTTGGACTCATGGTGATCCTCCTGCTTTCAGCCTCCCCAGCTTTCAGCTGGGATTATAGGCATGTGCCACTATGCCAGGACTCTGGCTGGTTCAGCTGTCCTGAGGGCGGGGCTGGTGTGGCATGTGGTGCTGGGGTCAGAACTATGGTCTTATGCCGCTGAATAAATAAATGAATTCATTAATGAATGAATAAGTAAACTAAGCTTGCCCAAGCAAGCACTTTAGTCTGCTGAGCTATCTTCCCAGCCCCCACTGCATCTACTTCTTGCTGGCTTGAACTTGATTCCGCTTTACCCTGGCACTGGGGGCTCCTCAATGGAGACAGGCCACAGCTTGTCTGAGTTCTGAGCTCAGTTGGCCACTCTACAAGGTAGTGACTGGCCAATTGCCCTCTCTTGGGAAAGGGGGTCTGAACCTCAATAATTCACCAATGGGGCAGCCTGCTGTGTCTACTGCTCCTTTCCACCGTGGCAGCCCCTGGGGTTTCTAGTACTCACTGTCTATTTGTAGGTCTGAGTTGCTCCTTCTAGGCAGTGAGTAAGAGCTCAGGGAGAAAGTACCACTTGCCACCTCTCCCTTCTTTGTTGAAGGTTTTTCCTTTGCTCTCTTTGTGTGCTTTAATTCTCACTGCCGGTCTTTGCTAGGTTGTAGAGCCCAGTTCTCTCCTTCTCTTCTTCACATTGTTATATTCCAGCAATCAATAAATATGAGCCTCAGAGTGGCTATTTCTCTGCTTTCGCTACTCTACCATCTCATAATGAGATGTGGGAGAGTGCAGAGAGTGATTGTGTACTGGAGACTGAAGGTTCCAGTTGAAGATCTTGAGCTTGCAGCAGTTTCCCATGTGAGTCCATGTCAGGAGCTAAGTACATACCAGCTCACCTGTGTGGGCTGGTGGCTCTGATTGTGGGTACAGCCTAGATGTCAGGTGGGGTTAGGTAATGGTGCTTGAGAAATGAGTATCAAGGAAGGTCAAGTATACTAAAAACACAGGGCAGAGAGTTTCCTGGCCAAAGAAATGAAGTTTGATACTGCATAATGACTCGACAGTGTCCAGTAGAGAAGGGAAAGGGAATATGGGTGATGGGGGAATGTCACTGATATGATAAGCAAGTTTAAGAAACAGCATCCCTGTTTGGATAGCTGGACACTGGGCAGGTTTGCTCTGTGGATACCAGCATCTAGGATCAGGGCAGTAAGTTATGAACCATTGAGTGCAAAAGCACAATCAAGGGCCTGACTCCCACTTGAGGGTATTTAGGACAAAAGACATTGCCATTCTTAAATATTATCTTTATTTATCTATTTTATTAATTTTTTTTCTTGTTTCAGAACTTTTGTTTGTTTGTTTGTTTGTTTATTTTTATGGCTGGCTCAGCCTGCTCTGAGGGCAGGACTGGCGCAGCATGTGGTGCTGGGGATTGAACTGCAGTCCCTGCAGCCGCCCAAGCTTTCCTAAGCAGGTGCTTTAGACCATTGAGCCATCCTGCCGGGCCCCTGAAATATTATCTTGGCAGCACCTAACTTAGTTAGTGTGAGACCTTTTTTTTTTT
>PVJA010053354.1:0-12004 GCA_004027025.1 Myocastor coypus
TGTCAGAATATATATATTTTCTCTCACTACTGAATTTGATGGCCTTTCAAGATTTTCTATTTGTTGTATCTTTGTGAAAGTCTACAAAGGAGCTCAAAGGCAAGAATTTTACTCTGTCCTCTGCTTGTTCTTTAGTGCTATTTCCTGGTACTAAGCCTCAAGTTCTTGGATTAGTTTTAACAGGGTTAATGGGCTTCATACTGAGAAACAAAATGCATTAGATAGTATTTGAAAACATTATCCCTCTACAGATGGTCTGAAGCATTTGATAGTGTGTTATTTAAAAAGCTCCTTTGTTTCCTTTTCCTTACAATGAAGTTAGAGTCAGCATCCCCAGAGCCCATAGGAGATGTACCTGGGCGCCTCAGCAAAATTTGGGTATAGACTGCCAGTGCTCACAGGGCACTGTGTGCCTGCTGCACAGAGAAATGTAACAGTGTCCCGGAGCTGAAAGTCTTTGAAGTACAAGGAAAAGCTCTGGTCTCATTTATTAAGGCTGCCTGTGAAGTGTCCACTATTCTTCCCACTCACCATGAAAGTATTTACATCAGGGAGATAAGACCAGCTTCAGGATCTAAGCCACTGGATGACGTGGAAACTCTGTCCCTGTAGCTACAGCTCAGTGCGATACCCTCATCTTTCTTGGCTTTCATGGAAGAAAGGCTCTGTTCGACCAGCAGTTGTCCATTTGATCTTGCTCAGGAGGAGTGGAAAGGTTTTTATACATAAGAAAGTGCTTTGATTTTGTTTTTAGAATTTTCCACATTTATTTTATGTTCCTTAGAATAGACCCCAGATGTTCTTTGATCTCTCCATGTTTCATGGCTGGGGTTACCACTCCTGTCTTTCACTTATGCCCCTTCCTATCCTCACCACAGTCACCACTCACAGACCTACTGCGCGTGCAGGAGCACCAGGGAAGCTCTCAGGAGGCCCCATTCTTTCTTATCCAAGAGCCACTGAGCATTCAGTTCCGAGGCTGGAAGCTGACCGTGTTCATGGGACTTGATTCACTTCTCTGGTTCTCATTCCTTTGGTTTGGAGGCCCCAGTGATTACTGTTTTCATGGCCAACCAAGACCTCACTGCCACGTGATTCACACTGTTCTTCCTCTGGCTGCTTTCATTCACCTCGTGCTTTCCAGCGGTCCACCCCTCCCCCGCCCCCTCCCCCGCCCCCGTCTATAGAAGTGCTGCTCCCATGTGGTTGGAACTTTTCAATTAATTTTTAAAAAAATTTCCCTCCTAACGTGTTGAATTAACAAAAGCATGAACAGAGACATGGAGAACAAACAAAAAGGAAAATAGCCAGCGTTAAAGTGCTCTCTAGTGATGATACCTGAATTTCTTGACGTCAAGAGTTCTCTACTTCCATGGAAGTCTTGCCTTGCATGTGCTGCACCCTCAGATGTGTGAAGGGTTATAGATTGAGAGAAGGTCCGATTCCTTTTGTCAGTGATTATTTCCACAGTGTAGTGTGACTACCTCTTAACCTGACCAGTTTAAAACTCTTTCAAAATGTAAAGTAGGAAAATATGATATCCTTTATTTCAATATGTTCTCAGGTTTGAGAAAGCAGTCTAATATCTAGCTAACACTAAAAATATCACTGCTTTGGCAGGCCTCTAAGTGTTTCTTATATTTACATCTTGGATGTATGTATTCTGGTTCTTTCTCATGCTGTTTAACTACATAGAAGCTATCTAAAGCTCTGTTTCATGGTCTCATGTTGGCAGCAAGGGTTACAGCCTCAAGAGAACCAAGATTAAGGAAGAAACTTTAGTTT
The DNA here is from genome assembly GCA_004027025.1 of Myocastor coypus. Lineage (NCBI taxonomy): Eukaryota > Metazoa > Chordata > Mammalia > Rodentia > Myocastoridae > Myocastor > Myocastor coypus. The sequence continues at coordinate 1,786 of PVJA010053354.1, forward strand.
TTGCTTCCAGCCCTTGGCTTGCTGATTCTAGATGCCCACCACTTGAGTGCATTTTCTCAGCTGTATCCCACGAATCAAGCTTTTAGTCTTGGCAAATACATTCCCGTACTTCTGTTCTCTTGTTTCTTTTTGTGGTCACAAGGTGAAAGTACCTCCATTCTGAGAGTTAAGAAAAGAACTGTGATCTTTGATGTTAATTATAGAAAATAATCTTCCATTTTTCTTCATATATGAAATGAACAATAGGGAGACTACACCTCCTAGCGTTTTTCCTGAAGCATAGTGTTACTGTACCTCTCTCTGGAGTTAGGTTTCTAGGTTTCTGCTGGTGATGCAGGGTAGAGATCGGGCTGGACCTCACCTTCCACTGTCCTTTGTTTCTGCCTCAGGCTAAAATATCAGGTACGTAAGTGGTCACTGGGGAGCCTACTTGCAGGGCAGCACATTACTGTGGGAACTTGTGTTCGCTGTTTTCTCAGAGCATCCTCAAATCACATCAAGTCTGGAAACGGAGAAGTGCTGGCAAAACTGATTGTCTTAAGGTTTTTCTATTTTCCAGTGTGGATTCTTATCAGGAATGTTCTGGAAGAAGGGATGTTTTTCCTGGGAAGACCAGCTGGAGCAGTTCCAGTTACTTGGAGGAGATAACATTTACATGAGAATTTTCCTTTTAATCTTTCTCAAGTATGCTAATTTCAACATTCTAGGTAAGTACGAGTTAGAACATTTCTAGTTAAATTAAAGATAACTAACAACTTCCTTAGCCAAGAATAGACAGGGATTGTGGTAGATTAACAATAAATTTTGAGTATCTACTACCTAAAGGTCATGCAGCTTAATCCTGTGAGGATGTTTAACAAAATACACAATACAGAAAATGCTAATTTTATAGTTGAGATAAAAATAACCTTATGAAAGTAAATGAAATTAACCCTAGGGGGCAGTACATAGATGTGATCATATGCTGGTGCAGAAGAAGAGTAGAGGAGCAGGCAGCAGCCAAGAACTGACACATTCGTAACTGCCACAAGAGCCAAGATAAAAATTACATGATCACATCTATTGATTTAGAAAAGGCATATTGAGTGGGCTGAGGATATGGCTCAGCAGTATATGTGCCTGCCTGGCAAGCACAAGTCCCAGCCAGGTTCAGTCCGCAGCACCACACACACACACAAGGCATTTGATAGAATATCACCCACATTCATAATAATAATACTAAAAATAGGCATCAATAGCTAATTTTCTCATGTGCAAAATGTATATACCACAACTGTAGACCAGTACCTACTAATGGAAAAACACTCTGTGCTTTTTCTTTTTTTAAAATTTTATCTTTTGATGTATTTGATACAGTGTCTCACTACACAGCTTGGACTTGTAGTGGTCCTCCTATTTTCAGCCTCTCGCGTGCTGGGATTACAGGTGTGCATCACCATGCATGTTCTCTGTGGCTACCTCAGTACCCCAGGGTGCAGCATATGATGCTGGGGATCAAACCCCCATGCCTGGGCTTTACACAGGTGCTTAGTTCCCTGAGCTATCTCGACAGCCCTTTTCTTTCTTGTTAAAATTAGAAGAAAGAGTTGCCAGCTGCTTCTCTTTCTATTTAATATTGTGTTGGAGCTCCTAGCAAATGTAGTCAGCCCAGAAAAAAACTCAACCTGAAAGAAAAACAAAAGCACAGGAATTGGGAAGTGCAAGTCATTGACATGTTTGCAACTAAAACAACTATATGCCAGAAAACCTAAAAGATTAAGATCTAAACACTTGTTTAAACATAGGCAACATGTTTAGAAAAGCGTTTATAGCACTCTCATATCAAAGCCAAATGAAACAAGGCAAAATAAAAAAGTTAAATTGTGGAAGCAAAAGCACAGTTTTTTTTTTCCATTGTGAAGAAGAAAGAAAATTCTTATGTAAAAGGTAAGCCTGGGCAGATGGGCAAAGTAAATAATTAAATGGAATAGTAAATCAGTTCTTAAGCCCAATTATGTATGTAAATTTATCCTAAGATCAGAGCACCTCAAATCAGTGTGGGGAAGTGACCATTCAGTAAGTTTGCTAGGTTGACTTGTGTCTCTTCTAATTTGAGTGGTGGCAAATGTGACTGTGATAGTGTCACATTTAAACCAGTAGTCTCCACACTGAGATTTTTGTAAACTTGGATCCTGAAGGTGTGGGAAGACTTTCTTAAGTTAGTCTGCTCTGGAGCACGCCGAAATCCAGATACTGTCCAGCTGCTTCTTTCTCAGTTTTCTTTCTGCCATCATCCATACCCAAAACGTAGAGAGAAAAGGTCAACATCATATCATCCTGAGAAGTGCACTGCTCCTGGTGCTCGGAATAAGAGCCAGTTTATCAGCTTCTGGCTTCTCAGGGAGAATCTTTAAAAGCCAAACAAGAAGTAGTGTAAAGCAGGGATATATTTCAAGTAAACAAAAAACTTCAAGGCAAGGTTCCTTACCCTTATCAAATCTAATTCCACTTTAGAATTAGAATTTTGAAATAAGCTGGTTGTCAGTGGAGACCATCATGTATGTACCATCCTTATGCAGATTGAAAAATAAAGCCAGAATTTTTCTGACAGGAAATAAAATTTTATGTGGCCAGTTTGTTTCATAATGTAGGATGGGGAAAAAGAAGTTAAAGAAGATCCTCAAATTTTGGCTCTGGTTGCTGAATTACATTGTCATTTTATTGAGACAGCTAATGGTGGAGGAAGAGCTTATAGGAAAGAATTAGATATTATATTTTTGAATATGTTACAGTTTAGGCCCAAGTAGACATTCAGTATAGATTTTAGGTTTTAGTATAGATAAGCCCAGCTTTCAACAAAGAGAGCCAGGATCGAGAGTATGAATTTGGTAGCAATCAATCTATAAATGGTAATTAAAGGCACATTTCTGGATGGACTGACTCCAAGAGTACATGGAGGCAGAATACGTGCCTGAGGACTGAGCCCTGAGGTAACTATACAGGGAGGCCAGGAAGAGGTAATGAGGCAGGAAGGGGTGACTGTGTGGCTGTAGGCAAAGCAGCGTGCATGGTCAACCGAGACTCCAGTGGTGGTGGCATTTCCAGGAGGTTCCACAGGTTGAAGTTTTCAGAGAGTTTCAAGTAGGTAAGGAATGTGGTAGTGGATCATTAGATATGTAGAGATGAAGGTTATTGGTAGAGCTTCAGGAAGAGTGATTGCAGAGGAGCAGTGGGACTGAAAATCTGGCTGGTTTGGCTTGGTAAGAAGGGATTATGGGGTAAAAGCAATGAATTTAGAAAGTTTTTTTGAGAGATAATGTTATTGAAAGAGGCGAGAGGGCTTTGGATAGAGCTCAGTGGTGCAGTTTCTGCCTGATAAGCATGAGGTGCTGAGTTTAGTTCCCAGCACACACAAAAAAGAAGAGACAAGGAACAACAACAACGAAAACCCCTTAAAGTTTTTAACCTGTTGGGCCACTCAACCCAGCTGCAGGATGCTATCATAAGGAAATGTTGAGAAATTGGGATTAAAATGTGTATCTACAGATGTTTACTATAATGCCATTTAAAGTGATTTTAAATTAGAAATAATAAAAATTTCACCAAATAGGAAAATTATGTAGTTGAGTATGGTATATTATCTATGATATAGAATAGTGGGCAATCAATCCAAATTATCCTCAGTGACAAAAATGAGACTTTTAATGAAAGGACATAAGTAGTTCCTATGTTATGATTTAAAATGTGGAAAAATCTGAAGCAAAGCAGAAATAAAATAGAAATTAAAAGTAAAGTAAAACATAGAAATAAGTAAAAATGATAAATTTTCTTGTTTCTATCAGTTGTTTCAGTGTTTTCTATTACAAACTCAAAAATTTAAATAGGATTAACATATTTGTCACTATTATAATTATCATATCCCTTTACATAATTCTAGTTAGTTTGAATATAAAGTGCTTCTGGGTACCATAAATTCAGCTTATAAAATATCTGACCACTGACCTCTTCCTTTCCTTTAGCTTTAATGACTATGGCTGTAAATGACAGAACTCATCTCAAGAGAGTATTTCGGTCTTGCAGCTCCAAGCAGAGATGGATTTATAGGCTTCAGTGCTCCCAGAAATCTGTCTTCCTTTGTATCTCAGCACTGTCTTTCTACTAGTCTTAGACTAAGCTGTGAATGATACTCCCTAAGGTTGTGCAATGAATAATATGTGACAGCTTCTCAGAGAAAGTAAAAACCTCAAGAAAACTAGATATTCACTGGCACAAATCTGTCTGCAAAGATATTGTGTTCAGTTTTTCCTTCCCTTTTGTGCATAGCCTATTTTGCATGAAGGTTTCTAGTTGTGAGATGCTATAAAATAGGCTAATGAGCCTTTCAAATTTTGATTATGTGGGAGATGAAAGCAAATCTTTAATGTGTTCTTTGGGACATTTTTTTTTTTTTCTGAGCATAGGTCCTTTCCTGTTTCTTCTCTTCTTCTCCAAAACTGTTTTTCCTCCCATCCAGTCAAGACTCCAAACGCATCTCCTATATTACCCAACATTCTGCACCAAAATATTTTTCCTTGGCAGAAACAGCAGTCAGTGGAATTACTTTTCTAGGATGATCCAGTCTAGAAAAATGTTTGGCAGACTAAAAGGCACCAATTTTGACCAGAAGTTTCTATATCTGTCACTGAATAAATTATAGAAAACCTTTTATTCAATAAAGTAGAATTTTCCTCACTTTCTAATTTTCAAGACTTTCTCTTTTTGAATGATATGAAACAAACCGTACTACCTATGACAGAATAACTAAGTTTTACTATAGTTTTAATGATTATTTTTTATGTACTTGCCTCGTTGTTAAAACTTGTGCCAATTAATGGAAAAATTGAGCTACAAGAGTCCCAAAAGTCTGGCATATTGCTGCCTGAAGAACCACTTTGTTTTATTTACCCAATTCTTGCTTTTAAAAAAATTAACAAAATTAGACACCAAACGTGCTTGTGATGATAAAAGAAAGACAAAGAGGGTAAATTAGGAATTAGCAATAATGTCTGACTCTCTGGCTGGTTTACCAAAATGCAACTCAATATTCAATACGGTGGGAGGCAAAGAAGAATATGGGGTCATATCTCAGCCTGCACAGGTTTTGAGTTAAAGAGAATCTTACATCAGTTCAGGAATATTTTCAATGAAAACATTAAAAGTTTTTCAGTTAGGCAAGAAAGTAAAAGAAGGAATGTAACTTGCTGTAGTTAGTTGGTTTGTATTACTTCATTTAAGCATTTGCTCTTTATGCAGTTGAGTGCAGAGAAGCTCTTAATGTCGCCCTTTACAGCCAAACAAGGCTAATAAAATGATTGTAAAATTGCAACACATTTGGTAAAGTGTCTCGATTTTTCCTTTCTTATAATTTGGGCTTTTAGTTGATAGTAAAGCTGCTCAGAGAAAAGGAAAATTATCTATTGAATCAATTATTATGGAATTTTTTGTCCATAATTAAGAAATATTCTGGGAAAAGTAAATTATTGGTATTATTTAACAGCTTAATCATTAGATTAATAGTTATTTCTGCAAAATCACATTAGGGTATTTCTTAAAGTTATTTTTGCCTCTAATAAAACTATCCATTTCAGTCAAATCCAAAAACACTTCATTTCCTGAACTCTTTTTGTTATTTCCTGATCATTGTCCTTAATAAATGTATCCTGTTAAGCATGTGTAGTTGTTATTAATTAAGTTTATCGGTACATTTTAAGTATGCATAATGATCTTACTCATCGCTGGGAATTTGCAGCTGTGCATGATATAACTTGATTCTTCTTTCTTTACATTCACAATAGGTTTGTTTCCACTTTTTTCTTCTTTTCTAATTCATGCACTATGTGATTTTTTTCGATCATCGTGAATGTAATTTTATAAAAGCCACCATGAATTTTATACAACTTTTGGTTATTTAGTTCTTTTACTGAATTTTCTCTCATTTGAAACGTGAAATTATTTTTGTTACATGAAATCATATTGTTTTGCAATCCTTCCTGGAACATCAGCAGATAGTGGTGGACATTCCACATTTCTTTAATTATTTTTTGGGATAAGGGTTTTTTTTTTTTTTTTGTATGCGGACACCATCTGTTTCTGTTTTATTTTGGAAACTTCCAGTTGCAGATCTTGTGTGTAGTGAGCTTAAATTTGTTTTCCTATGAGTTCTAAACCATTAAATGTAAACTTGCTTTTACACTTGTTTATAAAAATAACCAGTCATTCATTCAACCAGTGCTTGTTGGTGAGACAGAGATTACCTAGTAAGACATATTCTCATGCTCATTAGATAGAAGCTCTTTTGTACCAGCATCCTGCTATTTATAGAAAAAATATAAAATATATATTTTTGTTTCCTGTCAAAGCATTCAGAAAAGAGGAAGCAGGAAAGTCTTAGAGAAGACTGACAAAAACCATTACTTAGTGCTGATTAGAAGGGCAAGTTAGCATGCACAGATTTGTGTACAAACTGAAAGTGTCAGGGGATCTGAGTTCTAGGATAGAGGTTGGAGGCTGAGTCTGTTACCTTCACAGAGTGACAACTTATTCTTCATAAAGTTTGGGACTTTTAGCTAGGTTTGGTGGTGCATGTGTGAAATCTCAGCACCCTGGGAGGCTAGGGCAGGAGGATCACAAGTTTAAGCCTTACCTGGGAAACCTAGTGAGAGCTTGTCTCAAAACAATACAAAGGGATAGGGTTGGTTGTGATGTAGCTCAATGGGGAGGCCTTGGGTTCAGTCTCTAGTAACACACACACACACACACACACACACACACACACACTCACTACTGAGTCTGGAATATAAAATCTACAATCCCATATAGTGACAGCTTAAAATAGAAATGTATGTTGACATGGGGTCCTTCAGGGTTGGGGAAATCTGCTGCACTTTCTGTTGACTCTGTTCTTTGTACAGCAAAGAAACAGGCACAGAATGCCATACATGATTTATTTCATGCTTTATTTTACTTTCCCAACTCTCCTGGAAACCCCAGAAGAGTCCCTTTAAGTACTCCTCCAGCCTTTGTGGGGATGCCATCAAGTGACCTTGCCTCTATCCAGTCATCCATCTGGAGTTCCTGTATTCATCCTTTCTCACACTCAGAACCAATATGCCTGCTAAAGATGAAGAGAGAAGAGACATCTACATTTAGAACAACTGGCTGGTCAAAGCCATGTCTCACCCTCTTTTCTATGTCTTTTCCTGCCATTTGAGCAATATACAGGCATCAGTACAACTGTCCATATTTGGACAGCCAAATCCACAAAAAATTTTCCCCATTACTAGTGTAGAGATAGGAAGAGAGTAACTGCTGGAGGTTACACTTTGTAGATGCTGACACGATATCAATACACCTAGTCCCCTACCTTTAGTGAATACTTAGAGTGGCAAGGGTCAGCATATTCTGATGATGTCCCAAATGAAATACCTTATTCTGTCTGGCTGAATCTTCAGTGGATGAAAGACACACAGTTGAAAGTGGCAGAGCCCTGGCACTTGGGCTGGAATGAAGCATGCCTATCTTCAAAAATTATTTAAAATATTCCATTCTAATGACTTTTAAGAGTTTGCTAAAAATAGTTTTAAAGTAAATTTCAGTGAGTAGATGATTCTTATGGGTATTAATCTTCTATTTTCAGTTGTGTCATCACTGTGACTTTGAAGCCATGTGGATGCTGGACTCTGTCATGTGTCAGAGCTCTATAAACTCATGTCCTACATGGTGTCACACATCTTATTGTCCTGATTGAAGTTCAAGAGATAATTGAAAGAAATATGTTAGCATCACAATAAATGTCAGTTCCCTCAGAGGTGTTTCTTAGCAAAGCCAGAGGAAGGGACAGGGAGGAAGCTGTTTCACTACCAGGGGTCTCTTCACTGGGAATGAACCCTGGAGACCACACAGGCTGCTGTGCACACTGCTGGGATGGCTCGTGGAATTGGTCCCAGTCTCCTGAATGTGGCTAGTTTTGCCTGAAGATGTAAACACTGGTGGCTTCTTCCCTTTCTTCAGTCTTTTTAGTTCTGAAATTAGGTAAGCTAATGAACAGTTTCCCTGGTGTAGTCTGAGGGGGCCAATTCCAGGGCACTATTACACTCCACAGAGCCTGGGCAGCACTGAAGGTGAGGCCTCTGAGAGGCTGAAGGATGATGCTGTGGGATTTCAGGGTCTATACTTACCAGAAGCCACTTATCCTCAGGTTGACATCTAGATTTCTCACTGATTCTGGGTTACAGTGGTGCTCAGATTATCTGGTCCAGATTGAAATTGGAAGGGGCAAGAATGGCATGTGGCTTAGTGCCTTTGGACAAAGAATGCATTTGTTCAATGACATAAAGAAGTGAATTTTGGCAGAGCTGTCTGAAAATTTTCTCTTCACAATATATCATCATGGAGTTACAAATTGTCACAGTGAGCTGCCTCTACACACCTACTAGGATAACCCAAACTCAGATGCTGGTGAAGACATGAAGAAAGAGGAAATCTTATTTTTTGTTGGTAGGAATGGCAAAATGGCATGCTTTGGGAGACAGTGTGGCAATTTCCTATAAAACTAACACAATTCTAGCATAAGATCTAGCTATCACATTCTTTGTGATAAAAATCACATTTTTGCCCAAAATGAGTTGAAAATATGTGCAGTGTGTATAACAGCTTTCTTTATACTTGCCCAAACTTAGAAACAACCAAAATGCCTTGCAGTAGGTAAATAAACTATAGTACAGTGGGGCAGTAGTGTACTAACCAGCACTAAAAACAAATGAGCTATCAAACTATGAAAAATACATGGAAAAATTTTAAATGTAGAGTACTAAGTAAAAGAAGCCAATCTGAAAAAAGGCCTAATACTGTATTAATCTAGCTATATGATGCCCTAGAAAAGGTGAAACTGTGGAGACAATAAAAAAAGATGGGTGGCTGTCAGAAGTTAAGGAAGAGGGACAGATAAATAGACAGAGACCACAAGAATTTTAGGGCATTGAAACTACTTTGTATATCATAATAGCGAATATATGTCATTATGTATTTCTCAAACCCACAGAACACGTAACACCAAGTGACCTGCGGTTATCGATGCACTAGAAGGGTAATGACGTGTCAATGTAGATTCATCAGAGGGAACAAGTGTACCATTCAGTAGACTCATAATATTCATTGTATTAGGAGGCTATGGATGTGAGGGAGAAAGATGCACCAGAGAACTCTACTTCCTGCCCAGTTTTTCCCTGAATCTTAAAAAGCTTTAGAAAGAAAAACTACATAAAGCAGAAATCAGTAGGCAACATCCAAACCATATAGTGTAAGGAATCATTTTTAATGGACCTTATTACAAAATACAGAGGAGAGGACCAAGAGCATCTAAAGAATTACAAGTGGAAATACTTTGTGAACAAGCATTGAAAGTTGGGAAGGAAGCCGGGCGTGGTGGCTCACGCCTGTAATCCCAGCACTTGGGAGGCTGAAGCAGGAGGATCACTGCGAGTTCGAGACCAGCCTGGGCTACAAAAGTGAGCTCAAAGCCAGCCTGAACTGCATAGCGAGACCCTGTCTCAAAAGACAAAAAAAAAAAAAAAAAAAAAAAAAAAAAAAAAAAAAAAAAAAAAAAAAAAAAAAAAAAAAAAAAAAAAGAAAGTTGGGAAGGAATAAGAAACTAGATTTAGAACAAATTTTTTCTGTACTATTTAGTGTTTTAAAATGCATTTATTAATTTGGTTGTATTACTTTTAATAACTCATATAAATTGTTGGCTACTAAGAAAGTACAAAAGAGCAGTAACTTTTCTTTACATGGAAGAAATTAAATGGAGAAAAATTCCAGCCATAAGACAAACATAGATCACACATTATTTAGCAATTAATTTCACAATAAAAGTAGATCTTTTTTTTTCAGTTCTTTTTAAAATTTTTTTAAATTGTTTAAATTTAACACGGGTTATATTACATATTTTCATCATCAGATCAGTTTAGATTAATACATATAGGTATATAATATTGATCAAACAATTAAACATTAACCCTTCTAAATCAACATTATTATTATTTTTTTCTTTTCCCCTTTCTTTTCTTTGAAAGTTGACATATTGCATATTGTCCTCACAATCGTTCTACAGAGTACAGTGTGTGGGCATGACCCACCTCCCTATTGATGTTGCTTAGAAAAAAAAAAAAAAAAGGAAAAGAACATACTTCTCTTTGGACTAAGA
>PVJA010053355.1:0-11956 GCA_004027025.1 Myocastor coypus
GAGTAAAACAAAAAAAAAAAAAAAAAAAAAAAAAAAAAAAAAAAAAAAAAAAAAAAAAAAAAAAAAAAACTCTGGTGCTCTGGTGTGATATAGAGCATTAGTTGCATTTGTTCAACTGATGAAAATTTTTCCTAGGGGCTACACTGCTCACGGCTCCAACAGGTTGCTCCATTTTGCTTGGCAATCCACACGGTGAAATGCCACCTTTGCATCTGTGCTTCTCCGTGGAACACTCGAAAGTAATTACGTGGTTACTTGAGGAGAAGAGCACCACCTTTCCCCCGTTGTATAACCCACTGTGGGAGACACATCATGTCCCCCTATGGGAACATCTTCAAATATCTTGCTCTGGTGTTGTTATTGTCCGTATCAATTACGACAACTTTTTAAAAAGCAATGAGGAAAGCTCTCCACCCTCTATGGAATGTCCATATTCTTTGGCTAATGCTCCTTTGCTTCCAGTTTTCTGCGTATCATTTGTTACGCACTTGTATTGTTGCTTTTTGTCTACCTGTGTGCTCCACGACCCCAGCATGGTGTTGCCACAGTTTTAGGTAGAAGCATAGGATATTGTGACAATCCAGTCCTTACTGAATGAACAAATGATCTGTTTAGTTAAACTACATTTAGCAGGAAATATTTTGTGTAAAGTCTAAAATCTGAGTGAGAATTTCTGCAATTCAAAATCAGGACAAAGTTAACTAGAAGGCAACGTTACTGCTTGCAAGACACAGTGCATTTAATGACTGCTTTTGTTTAGCAATCTCCAGTCATTAACTTGTTGTCTCTAGTATAGCATGCTGTAGAAAGTTCTTACGCCAGCAGCAGGAGGGAGAACTTTTTTTCCTGTAGGAAACTGAAGTTGAGCCTTGTGAAGGCATAGAGGTATCTGTGTAGAGAGAGAGGAAGGTTGGATAGGATTTAAATTTAAAGGATCCTATGGGCTTGGGCAAAGGCCAGAAAAAAACAGTTAATCACTTGAAAGACACAAATAAAAAAGAAAGCCATACTCTTATGATTCTGCCACTAAAATATTTATGAAGTGCTTTAGAGGTTAAATATAAATTCAAATTGAAGCTATTTTGACATATCCTTGTTTTCAGTTTCACTGCTGATTCTGTTGAATTCAACTGAATATTGTCTTGAGTAAAGTTTTTTGAACTCAGGAAAATTGAACCATGCAATCTAACTCCATAAAGTAGGGAAAAGAAAAAAAGAAAAGAAACTCCAAGAGTACAAAAGCTATGCTTATGACTGTAACTGTGGTTCACTTTACAGTCAGCTTCTTGGTACATGGCCGCAGGGGCTTGGCATGTAGTAAATAGGCAATAAACATACATAAGTTATCTATGTATGAGAGAGAAGGGACTTCAGTGAACAGCTGTGTAGCCGAGTAGCTGAAAGTTTCTTCTCAGAAACCAGACTGTCTGAACTTAAATCCTGGTTTACTTTATGAAGTGCCTTTCCATGTCTTAGTTCTCTCATTATTCTATTTTCTGGGACATAGAACAATGGTGTCCACCTTATGGGCTTATTTTAAGAATTAACTAATGTGTAAAGTGCTTAACACAGTGCCTGGCACATTCAACATTTAGCCAGTAGCTAACTTTTATTAAGGCTCTATTATTTTCCCAATCATCAACAGAAACAAGGAGACCAAGGGTCAAGAGGCTTCAAGAGGTTGCATCACGGCCTCACTCTCCCAGGACATCCCGAGGCAGGTGAGTTGGCTCCATAGCCTGAGCTCCTGGGCCCTACTCAACCTCTAAAAGCCAAACAATAAAAACAATAAACAGGAACAGAGAGAGAGAGAGAGAGAGAGAGAGAGAGAGAGAACATAAACATCAAAGGAAGCATTCTCTATCAAGCCAACACCTCTGGGTGTAACTTCATCAGAGAATCTGGTAAAGGCAGAGGAGTCCTTGGCTGAGGCCTCTGACTGAGGGCGGCAGCAATGGGCCCCCGAGAAGGTGACATCTTTGCCACTCGGTCACCTGCACAGCTGTACTAATTGCCTGGGGCACTAGAGGAGGGGACCCATTTGCGCTGTGGGAGGATGGTAATGAAGAGTTTAGAGACAAAAGGAACACGGGGAAAGCCCATCCTGACTAGAAGGAGCTGCTTTCCCTTGGCCTTCTGGGCGGAGCCGTGACAACCTTCTGGGGGGGGGGGAAGGAGAGCAGTAAGAATTACTTTAGCCTCAAATGCTTTGTCATGGGGGAAAAAAAAGGTCCAAAACAAAACAGAGATCAGAAAAAACTTAACACAAGGCTCAGCAGGGCTAGAATAGCTTCTAATAGCCCCTGGGCACTGTGATTCTGGACTTTGACACCCAATAGTCACCTACCATCTTCCTAGGCTACTTTTGAAAACAAATAATGTACAAGAAGAATGCAGTTTTGTCCATAAGTAAATTGTGTATGTAGGGAGCTCGAAAGTATGCTATTGCCTTTTGTTAATATTTTGATGATGAAATTTCACTTGGTTAATAAAAGAATTCATAGGTAAAGGTTGTCAAGATAATCCTGAACTTTTTTTTTTTTTTTTTTTTTGCGGGACCGGGGTTCAAACTCACAACCTTGCACTTGCCAGGCAGGCACTTGTGCTATAGAGCTGTCTCCTCAGCCCCAATCCTAAACTTAATAATTATAGTCACTTCCTTATCTTCTAATCATATATCTTTAAAGGGTCTATGAAACTGAAGTTGGTATTAGCCCTATTATTTTTTAAACCTTTTCATTGGCTTCTGTTATTTTTTATTTCTTTTATTTTTTTAGAGAGAATAAAAAAAAGAAAAAACAAGAAGAAGAAAAGATACAGAATTTCCCTAAATAAAATGACAGGAATTCAACAGTGGTTGCATAACCCTATTAAAAATCACCTACTTTAATATCATAGATATAGTACTTCAGGTAAAGTGGAGTTGAAGATATTTGTTAAAATATCATCTAGCCATTATACATTGTTTAAAGTAATGGAGAAGCTACTTGCAATGGTTTCAGAGTATAAAAGACTCCTGAAACTATCTTCCCTGTTCAAACCTATCAAATTAGTAAAATCAAAACAGAATAAACAGAATTTTAAAGAACAACACTGGTCTAGAGAGATAGCTCAGTGGTCTGAGCACCTGCCTGGCAAGTGTAAGGACCTGGGTTCAATCCCCAGTACCACGTGCCATGCCAACCCTGGAATCTGTGGTGTGCAGTGCAGGCTGCTGGACCTGGTGGTGCAGCCTGTAATCCCAGCACTGGGAAGGCTAAAATACGAGGATCTCTAGGAGTACTAGCTGCATAGCGAGACTCTGTACCAAATAAAAAATATTAAAAATTAAAAAATAAATACATAAATCACATTATATCCTCCAAGTACTAGCATAAAAAGGCTATTTTCATTGCTGTCAGTAGTCAGTTAGACAGTAGTTTCAGTAAGCAATTAGGCAACCTCTCCAAAAGCCATGAAAATGTTCATGTTACTTGGTGAAGAAATCATTTCCAGAAATTCATCTTGAGAAATAGCTTGTGTTATTTGAATTAGATTTATTCTATCAATGCCTCTTGGATCCCGGGATCTTGCAGTTAAGGTCGCAAAGTATGTTTAGGAATAACACTTCCTAAGGTATTGGAGACCTCCCTTTGCTAACAAGAGGGTAGAGGCTAGGTTTGCCCAATGACAGGAGCAAATTCAGTGTGGCGAAATCATGTCTTCTTACTGTTTGGTGGCAGCACTGGCTTGGTGTGACGGATGTTGCTAATGATGGTGATGAGGAAGGATCTTAACTGAAAGGGCCACCCAAGATCAGTTTTATAGCTCATATTTCATTATCTTTTTGACTTTGAAAAAGTCTAAAGACCAAGTTTGGAAACTCTAGACATCAGAAATTGGAATCTAGGTGTGTGGTGGCAGATCGCAGAATGTTTGGAGGAGTGGGTATGTACCTGCCCTCTGGCTGTGTTTCTAAATGAACTAAAAAAGAAAAAAAAAAAAAAAAATCCCCTTTTAAATACCCAGAAGCACTAACCCACATTTTGAACTAATTGACTTACTTTTTCTTAGGAAAGCTTAATTTAACAGATAAGGGCACATGGGTTTATCTGAATATTTAAAGAGGCCCTGGGATGGGTTTGTTCTATTTCTTTAATTCGAAAATTTGCACCTGATGAAGGAAGACTGCTTTGGGGAAGGGCGGGGAAGGGTGGAGTCTGTAGAGCCAGGGCTGCAGCAGAGGACTCAGAATTCGTGTTGTCTTTCTAAGGCCTATCCTTTGATTAGGATACCCTGGGCTCACGTGTTAAAATTACTCCAAAGACCAACAAACTCCCCTGATGATGATGGTATCTATTTGACCATCTTTTGTCCTTTTACGGCACATTCCCTTAAATTAAAACACACAACACAAAGCTGTGGTTTATCAAGTTTTCCTGACTACAAAAGCCATCAGCCTTCACTGCTACAGACTTGGAAAGAGCAGAAATCTGGAAACAAGATTTCTTTCTTGTTAACATTTAGTGAGTGCTTTTAGGGAGCTCTTTGACATTCATGCTCAATTTTTTCTTGTAAGTGTGGAAACGGTTCCCAGAGAGCTTAAATAATCTACCAGCCTCACCCGGCTAGTGAACTCAGCTCTGGTGCACACACACTTTCTGACCAGTTTACCAGGCCAGACAGTTTGGGCCTATGTTTACTGCCCAGAGAAAATCACTCCCCCCGCCAAGGTATTTGGTGCAGAATTTCACTAACCAGCTCAGACTCTCAGTGATCCTCCGGTTTTCAGGCTCCTCAGTGCTGGGATTACAGATGTGTGCCACCATGCCCAGCCTTGGTGGCTAGTGCAGCATGCTTCAGGAAGGGGCTGGTGTGGCATGTGGTGCTGGGCATCAAACCCAGTCCCTTTGCCTGCCTAAGCAGGCACATAGGCCACTGAGCTATCTTGTTGGCCCTTGAGAAGACCACTTTCTATTTCGATGCAGCTCCCTTGTGAATACAACCCAACACAGGGTAAGTATTACATAGTACAAAATCCATACATTGAAAGACATAGTGAGTAGAGGCTCTGCTTCATCCCCAGATCTTATGTGCTGGAGATTTTACCTGTAGTCCTATGTCCATGGTAGCTGCGAGGTGGGATCTTTGGGAAGTGATGGGGTCATGATGGCTTTGCCCTCACAAATGGATTAAAGCACTCATGTGTGAAGGGATTAATGGATTAATGGGTTAATGAGTTGCCGAGGGAGTGGCTTTGTTATAAAATCCAACTCTCTCTGCACACTTGCTCTATCTTGTATGTGATGCTCTGCCCAGTCTAGGGATCTGGCACTGAGTCTCCACCAGCAATCCCCACCCTGCTCCTGGGCTACTGTGGACTTTTCAGCTTCCAGAATTATAAGACAAATTTCATTTCTTTAAAAAAAAAAAAAAATATATATATATATATATATATATATATATATATATATATATATAGGATATGTCTCACTTGCTTGGAGGAGGGGCTGAGTCTTCAGTAGCCCACGTGATCAGCAGTTTTCCCCCCTGTCTTTCTCCTGGCTATCTTGTTTCAATCTGCAATGGGAAAAGCTCATAAACTTTTTCTGTGACCCACCGTAAGAAGCCGAGCTGAACTGTCGGGGTTTGAAGTGAGCCCAACTCCAGGCCCTTTCTGTTGGCCATATGGTGACATATAGAGCGCAGCTTCTTGGTGGACGATCGCTGTGAGACCCGGGAAAGTGGTTCCTGTGGCACCATTCCCAGTTCTGTGGCATTTGGGGCATGATAAGAGCTTTTTAGACCTTAGCACCATGCTTTGAGCCAACATGGGCTCTAAATGTGTGGTTAGATCAGCTTTCCCAGAACTGCTAGCTTGTAGATGTGGGGCCTGGTGGCCAGCTGTGGAGTGCATCAGAATCATGGAGACTACCTGGAAAACCTGGTTAAAATGCAGATTCTCAGGTGTCTGCTCCAGAGATTCTGATGTGACAGGTCATGGGTACGACCAAGGAATGTGCGTTCTCCACAGCCAGCTCAGACAATTCTGATGCTAATCTGGTCACACTTATTCAGAAACACTGTCTCAGAAGAGCAGATAATTTCTCAAGGGGTAAAACAGTTTCTACTGTCACATGATCAGGGTGGCACTGCTGGCCATGAATGCACTCGAAACCAGCTGGAAGCTGGGAGCTGAAAGCCCAGGAGCTGCAGGTGCACAGCCAGCTTTGCCTCCTGTCTCCAGGTAGATTTGGGCCCGTGCGGTATTCTTAAAATCTGAGTCCCAATGCTTTTCCTCCCCAGGGCCAAACAACATCAGGCTCTTTTCTCGAGTGCCCTCAGGTGCATCCCTGCAGCTCTCTGTGGGCTCCAGGGAGAAAGTGCTAGAACATCAGGTACAGGGAGGATGCAGGCTGCCAGCCTAGCTGTGATCCTGAATCTTCAGCATGCCTCTGAAACACTGGGAAGGTTTGTACAAACCTAGTGCCAGGCCCAGCCCTAAGTGTCTGATTCAGCCAGTCCAGGATGTGGCCAAGAAGACACACAAATTCCCACATGTTGCTGCTGCTGGTTCCAGTGGCCTAGGAAATAGGAAGGAAGCAAACCTAAGGTGGTGTGAATGTCCCATGTCCCCTCCATGAATTGTGGTTGTACTGAGAGCTGGGCTTTTGAAAGGCGATTAGAATTAAGTGGGATCAATGCCTTTCTCAAGGGACTAATTTGGTTACTTTGAGAATGAGTTGCTATGAAGGGACCCTGTGTGTTTCCGCTCTTGCACATGCCCACTTGTTCTTCTGCTTTCTGTCCTGTGTGCGGCTTCTGTCAACACCATGCTCTTGGACTTTCCAGCCTTTAAAACGATGAGCCAAAATAACCTTTTTGGTTTATAAATCATCCAATCTTGTGTAGTTTATTATAGTAACTGCCAAAGGACTAGGGCAGCGGTTCTCAACCTGAGGGTCGCGACCCCGGCAGGGGTTGAATGACCAAAACACAGAGGTCGCCTAACGCCATCGGAAAATGCTTTTTATTTGGAATTACAGTTTTGAAGTAGCCACCAAAATTATTTTTTGGTTTGGGGTCACCACAACATGAGGAACTGTATTGCGGGGTCACGGCATTACAAAGGTTGAGAACCACTAGACTAGCAAGGTAACACTTAAGGTGAAGAATCTGTGCAGTGAAGGAGGAGCAACGCTCTGCCTCACCTGGGCCAAACAACGTCAGGCTCTTTCTCTAGTGAGGGCATGGGGAATGGGAAGCCTCCCTGAGTCCCCCAGCAGATGGGGGGAACAGCATAGTTCACACCACTGCCAAGACTGAGTTCATCAACTAGTTCTTCAACTAGTCTAACCCTAAAATACCAGCATCCTTTCCCCCTAGGAAGCTCCTCTTTTGGGGCTTCTCCTCTACCACAATAGTTCTTGACATTGGGTGCGTAATAAATTCACCAGAGCAACTTGCCAAAAATGTTGATACCTGAGACGGAGATTGCTTCCCTAGGGAACGTCATTGAATGGCTTTGGGAAGTAGCTTGGGCGTGGGGATTTTCCAGGACTTTGCAGGTAGTTACAATGTACAGCTGAGGTTGAGCCCCGTGGTGTGGACTAGGGATCCATGCATGCACATCTATTCAGATCCTTAGGATGAAGCCTGAGGTCTTCTTGCGTTGTCTTTCAGTGGTCTTCAAACCCACAGAAGCTGGGTTTGAGCATATGCAAAATGATCTATGCATATACATTTGCATATTTTTCTAGAACAAAGATCCACAGCTTTCATCAGAATCTTAGAAGAATCTGTGAACCCCATTCGTTTAACCCATACCCACATGGCTATGGAGAGATAAAGAGCACACACATAAGTATAAAGAGGCATAGCGTTTTGGGGGACAATTTGGAGGCAGTTATCGCTGAGTAAAATCCATATCCCTTTCAATCCAGCAATTGACAAATCTGGGCTGCACAAAAAGAAGACACACAAGGTCAAGAATGGTCTTGACCTGTGCTTCCAGGTCCGGCAGGCCTCCCACGTAGGGCAGGGCTGAAACCTAAACAATATCCTTTAATTCGACCCTGTGCTCTACTCCAGTTGTTCCTGTCTCAATGCCTGCCATCTCCAGTCCTTTCCAGGGGATGCCACCCTGCCCACAGCACTGGTGAAGAGAAGGGTTCTCAGGCAGAGTGACCTGTCATATGGCTAGCTCTAACTGCTGGGACCACGACAGATCCCTAGACAACCAACACCTATGCTAACCAGAAGCCTGGATTGAAACTCTGACTCAAATGGTCTTTCTAGGAATTGTGAGTGTCACCCTCAACAAAGAAGAGGGGAGACAATGCCATCGGAGCAGCCCGGTGCCAACCTTGATAAGAGGTCCCACTGAGGGTCCTTGGCTGCTCTGGCTGCAGACTCACCTTCCAACTTGGCTTCCAGTGACCCTGGGTTTCAAAAAGTTTCAATTTTCCTTGTAGTCCCATGATATTCCTATAGTTAATCAGCCTTGAGCAAAATTCCCCTTGCTTATAACCAAGATATCCTAACTATGGCTGCATCCTTCTGCCCGGGTCTAGCTCTCAGCCTCAGAAAGAGGTACTGGAATTCACCTTCTAGGAAAAGACCACACCATCTCCCTTCCCTCCAAGAAGGTTCTCAGTCCCTGCCAGTTCTAACTCAAGATTTGCCTTGCAGACACCGCAGGTTCATATGTGAGCTGTGTTAGTTGGCTTGGGCTGCCATAACAAAATACCACAGGCTATGTGGCTTAAAGAACAGAAATTTATTTTCTCACAGCACTGGAGGATCCACAAGCCCAAGAGGATGGTGTCTGCAGGCCTGGTTTCCAGTGAGGCCTCTCTTCCTGCTTGCATACGGCTCTCCTCTCTGCATGACCTCTTTCCCTCTGTGAGGGCACCGAGAGAGAAAGGAAGTCCCTGTGTCTGTCTCTTGTCTGATGAAGGTGCCAGCCCTACCAGGTTAGGGATACACCTACCCTTGTGATTTCATTTGTTATCATGACCTCGTTAAGGAGCGCATGTCCAAATAGAATCACAGCCCACAAACGGGGGAGCGGTGCCACTGAGTCCACACCACCCTCCCAGCCTGTGCCCTCTTTCATTTCCTCTGTGACTACCAACTTGGTGGCCCCCTTCACGACTCTGTTCCTCTACAGCCAAGAGTTTATGCTCTTGGTTGCGATGGCATGAAATGATCCGGGCCTCTTGTGGTTTAGAGCTAGAGTGTCCCCTGAGGGTCTCATGTCTTCAGAGGTGGGGCTTTCAGAAGGCGACTGGGTATGGGATGCACGATGCTCATCAGTGGATTTGGGCTCTTTGTTATATGTGCTGTTAGGAGGTGGGGTGTGGAGATGTTGCTGTGGCTCTGCCCCGGAGGGTGTCTCCCTCCCTAGCTCGGGTCTCTCTGTGCCCCATGGCTGCCATGAGGGGGGCGACTCCCTTGCTGCACCCCTCTGCCATCACCATTTCTGTCTTGGAGACAGCTGTCCATGGACTCATCCTCCCTCCCCTGAACTGTGAGCCAAAATAAGCCTGTTCTCCGTTGAGTTGTGGGTGTCAGGTATGTTACCCCTGGGACAGGCAAGCTGAGCAGTACCAAGCTGCGCCTGCTGTTCAGTGATGCTGACCCAGGAGTAGGGTTGGGACTGAGAAGCCTCCTCCTGTGTCTAGGCTGTGTTGAGCTTCTCGCTGCTGGGTGTCCATGGGATGCCTTTAGGCCTTTTCACGTAGGCTCTTGATGCATGTTTCTCTTCTTTGAAACCCAGCAGTCAACGCGCTCCTGCCTGTAACGAGGCCGTCGTTCCCCACTCCCATCCCAGCGGCCAGCTCCCAGTTCGGTGTTTCCTTAAGCACGTGTATCTCATCCTGCACACCTTGGCTCAGGCTCCCTTGACCTCACCTCTTCATCCTCCTACCCAGGGACTGAACACTCAGAGATCTTTCTAGAGTGACTTCCCATGATTCCTCCTCTTAAGCATTTCCCCACCTCCAGCAGGTTCAGTGATCCTCGTCTAGCATGACGATGTGCAGCGTCACATCCATGGGCTCTGGCACTGTGCAGCTTGGGTTCAAACTCTGACCATACCTATGTTTTCATGTTGTGGGATCCTGGCCCAAATCTTCTGCCTCTTTATGTCTGTGCATTTGTCTGTGGGATGAGGGACTAACGGAGGAACACATTACTGCTGCCATGCTGTCCTAGTTGCTCCTCTCTCATTGCTGAGATGAAATATCTGACGCCCAACGTTCAGGAAGGAAAGCTTGTGGAGACTTCAGTCCCTGCTTGCCTGGCTCCAAGGCAGAGGGCAGCAGTTCATGGCAGCAGAAAACTGGAAAAAGCAGGAGCAAAGAGTGGGGAGCAGCAATGTCCCCCCTGACATTGTGTGCAGCTACTAGCCTCAGGGTGGGCACTCATACTCATAAACCTAGCATTGGACCATGAATCAATAGCAAACTCTAGAAGCCTACTCCATGACTGCTTGAAGCTGTTGGGACACACCTATGTCTCCATTGGGAGTCTCTCTGTCTCGTCAAATTCTCTGAGGCACATTCTTGGGCTCTGTACGTATCTCTCCACCATAATTCCCCGGCACTTCAGGCAGACCCATGTCAGAATTTGTATCTGTTATAACTGTTATTCTTCTCCTTAACTACACTCCGTAGGCCTCCCTGAAGGGGAGAACTGACATATTTATTTGTATTCGCTTCATTTAGTGTAGTTACAAGCACACACAATGCACACAGAGAATAGCTGTTTGTTGCATGCTCGTGCTGGTAATAGTGAATTTACTTGCCTCTGTCCCACATTCACTAAGCTGCGAGCTTGGGTCTTTATTCTTTTCATAACGAGAGATGGTGGGGTGGTAAGTCAGGCTGAGCAGATCACATGGACCAGGACAGCATGACTGAAATCAAGCGCTGCTACTTCTTAGCTGAGTCATCTTCTGGTCTCTTTCCAGTGCACTCCACCCATATCCTCAGCCTGGCACTAGCCCACTGCAGTGTGCCCTGTTAGTGTCCTTTGGTGTGTTGGACTCTTTCCAAGTGGCTCTTCCCCCCTAGGATACTATCTGCCCTTACATACTTGACACCTGCCTAGTTATCTGTTGAGACCAAGCCCTCATGGGTTATACTAGAGGCCTTAGATGAAGTCACCTTAGATCTTCATTCTGTGTTCTACTTTATGTTACTTTACCACAGTAATATCTCCCCAGAGAGGCTATAAGTGTCCTGCGTGTGGATTTTATTCCAAGAACTTTACAGGGTCACAAATAGTGTGATATCTATTCAAAGATAGGCAAAAAGGAGCCATTCTGGGGGGGAGGGAGAGAGAGAGAGAGAGAGAGAGAGAGAGAGAGAGAGAGAGAGAGAGAGAGAGAGAGACTCTGACCTACCTGCTCAGCTGTCAACTTAGAACTGAATCCTAAAATGATATCATAAAGTTACCCAAGTGTTCTCAGAGGTGAGACCTTGGAGGTTTTTAAGGCTGTTCCTTAAAGGGCAGCTATCCTCAGGTAGATGAGAGGGAAGGAGGTCAAGAAGCCATTGAGAGCCTTTGAAGGTAAAGACCACTGGTGAGAGGGCTAAAGGCTGAGTTACTATGTAATTAAAAATCAGTTGTGTTCCAGATTATCTACATCTCTGGAAGGGTCCCATCCAATTTTTGCAAGCAGGTGAATTTGTTCATTCCTAACTCTTCCCTCCCTTCATGGGAACGAGGTTCTGAGGAGGTCCATCCCAAGGCTTGGAGATGACCGGTGGGGCCATGTTGTTGAGGACACCATGCTATGTAAATGAAAAATTTTTCTTCTCTTTAAAAGGATTTAAGCTGGGCGTGGTGGCTCACGCCTGTAATCCCAGCATTCGGGAGGCTGAGGCAGGAGGATTGGTGTGAGTTCGAGACCAGCCTGGGCTACAAAAATGAGCTCAAGGCCAGCCTCAACTGCATAGCGAGACCCTGT
>PVJA010053356.1:0-10524 GCA_004027025.1 Myocastor coypus
GTGGTACCCGGATGTGCATGCTCGACTGCGACCCCTAGAGGGTCCAGTGTCGGAGGCCTCCTCTCAAGTGTGCCATCTATTATGAGGCCCTCACCTAGGTGGACCAAATGCCAGTCTCTGCTCTTCACCGCCTAGAACTCTATGCCTAGAACTGTAGACCTAGAACTCTGTGCTCAATAAATCTCTTTCCTTTATAAAGCATACAGCCTCAAATGTTATAACAGTAGAAAAATATGAAAACTGAAATGATTTCATGGTGACTTGCTAGGTAAGGACAAAGGCTCACACTCCTAATGCAATTGGGAGCTATTTAAAAACATTCATTTAGGGCCAGTGAGCTAGCTCATCATTCTAAAGTGCCTGTTTAGGCAAGCTTAGGCAACTTCAGGGACCTCGGTTTGATCCCCAGCACTACATGCTGCACCAGCCCCGCAATCAGGGAAGGCTGAGCTGTCTATAATATAAATAAAATTTGAAAAAATTATTCAAGAAAATACAGAGACTTAATTAAGGCTCTCTTTCTCAGGCTCATCTATAGCTTCTGAAAACACTGCCTGGGTTAGTTGTGCTTTTTATATTCTCAGGTATACAGTGCCTATCCTTTAACAGTAAAATGAGCTGTATCAAAGAAATCGTTAAATGCTCCTTGTCTTACTTCCCTCCCTCCCAGAATGCCGAGTTTAATACGACACTTATGACAGAGACAATGGTGAGCTCCATGCCACAATCTCATGCTTTCAAGTAGGCTCTTTAAAGTGCAAAAGCATGTCCTAATTTTAGATTCTAGGCTAAAAATGTACTGCAGAAAAGGGCCGGGCAGATAGCTCAGTGGACTAAAGACTCAGGCAGGTGCAGGGACCGGGGACTCAATCCCAGATAGCACATGCCATGCCAGTCCTGTCCCTAGGATACAATGAAATGGCAACTGACTGGGGAGGTGGCATGTGCCTATAATCCTCGTGCTTGGGAGGCTGAAAGTAGGGGGATCACTATGAGCCCAGTCTGTAGAGTGAGTCTGCACTAAATACTACAACTACACCAACAACAACAAATGCTACTACTATTACTACTACTACTACTACTGCTACTACTACTACTACTACTACTACTACTAATAATAATAATAATAATAATAAAAATACTGAGGAAAGAGTCATCATAATATAAGAATCATAAAATGAGATTGAAGTGATGGGCTGAGAGCTTACTATTGTGGGAAGTTGTATACTAGCTTAGAAAGTGTCACTCCGTAGCAGTACAGTACAGAAAGTGTAGAAAGTTCTGCATTTTAGTAATGGGGACCGCTTACATTATTTTCACAGATGGTGACAAAAGCTAAGAAAATCAAAAGGATTGATACATTTGTCTACTGATTAATAATTCTTGCTGTGTAAAACAACCACAAAACACATAACATCCCAATGGCCTAAATAATAACAAACACACAGATGAACAGAGACAGCTCTGATTGAAGCCTTTGTGTCATGGTATTTCATTAAAGGACAGGAGTCTGTTCCATGTGTCTGTTTCTTGCTTCAAACTTAAGAGATGGAGCAACTTGGGGCACTTCATTGAAGAGATTAGGGCCGCCAGCACTTAGATGAAACATGTGGTTCTTGGTCAAGCTTATGACTGTCGTGTGAGTCCTTCTGCCTGCGTTCCACTGGCCATCAAGACACACAGGAAAGCTCAGCATTTATGAGAATGAACGGTGTACCACAGCCTGTGAAGAATGGAGTGACCCAAATGATAATTGTTTTCTGAATTCCAAACGATGATACTCTAGGAAACCAACGATAAGGCCTCAGTAGAAAAACAGGGTGATCTTATAAGAACAGTTGACTTAGATACAAGTAACACTTTATGGCAGATATATGGCATAAGTTGAAGGATTTTCTGGGCCCCAGGAATATGATCTTTATTCTAGTCTCTCTCTCTCTCTCTCTCTCTCTCTCTCTCTCTCTCTCTCTCTCTCTCTCTCTCTCTCTCGTCTTTTAAGGCTTGTTGTATAGTTCCTGTCTGTGCCCCGTTGGCAGCTACAGTCATAGCTGAATGGAATGCCACTTAGACCCAGAGACCAGCCCCTGTGCAGTGATTATAAACTTTAAAGTATGTGAATTAGTACACTCTCTGTCACCTAGAAGCAGGAATCCGTGCAGTTTAGCTGCTAGCAAAGCCTAAGGAGGGTCTGCATATGTAGCGAGAGACCGCGAAGTGCTGTAAGATCGTACGAGGACACACTCCTTGGATTTTGGATTAACCCATTGCCCTCAGTCCCTCCAGAACTGTGTTTGTGCTTTGTGTTGCTGATGTCATGGTTAAAGTCAAAAACAGAAAGAGAGTAATAATGGTTTATGTTTTATTTCTAAATAATAGGCAAAAAACCCTCAAATATTCCCATTCTGCCATAAGTGAGATACATCATTTTCCATAATTGTAAGCTCAAATATTGCTAAAACTTGTCTCAGTTTTTAGGATAGGTAATGTTTTATGACATACTGTATCAAATCTTCATTATTCATTGAACTATACCTTATAAATATTCCAAGGCTATTATAGCTCTCACACTCACCCTCCATCTTTCACACCTACACACATATGCACACTTCTCATTTCACAAAATCCATGTCTGCTAATGGTCATGTCCTATGTTTGATATTAGACAAGAAACTTCCTTGATTCCTTGATTGTGTTGCGCTATTTGTCAGCACTTCTGCTAATTGCTTATTTGATAAAATTCACAAATATTTTCTCCCTCTGTCCAAATTACCACAAATTTGTAGTCTGGCTATAAAACTTGTAATTTGTGTATCAAATATATTCAAAGCATCATGGAAAGTAGAGGGACCCCAGTTTAAGGAAACTTAGAGACAGCCTGTCTGGATAAACAGTAAATCCACTAAAGAAATCAGTGTGGAGACTCCGCAAAATACTTGTTTTATGGTTTGTATCTAGTTGTATCCAGAGCCTCATGTAAATCATGGGATTGTGAAGCACTTGACTTGAGGGGTGGGGCCAAAGGACCAGGGCGTGGCTTGAGGGGCATGGCCAGGAGAGGCACATGCTCCCCAACCCGCAGCAGTTTCTCAGCAGTATGGAGCAAATCATCCATGGCAGCATAGTCTCGAGGTCTTGCTATGTAATTCGGGCTGCTTTAAATTACAAAACCTGCAGGAACTTTGAGCTAAACAAGCCTTTCCTGCCCTAAGCTTATGTGTCAGGTGTTTGTCCCAGCAATGGGAGTAGTAACTAAAACAGACTTGGGTAACACAGAAATGTGGCCTTTGCTGTGGCTAAACTTGACCTGAATGTTCACAAACTTATTTATCTGAGATTTTTTTTTTTTTTTTTTTTTTTTTTTTTTTTTTTTTTTTTTTCTGTGAGGGACTGGGGTTCGAACTCATGAACTTGCACTTACCAGGCAGGCACATGTACCATGGAGCTATCTCCCCAGCCCCACCTGCACAAATTTAAAGCAATAGCATGTGTTGTAATAGTTGCCTATGAGAAAGTGTATGCAGTTCCATGTGCTCATATTTGTATGTTTAGAAACTTTTATACTAAAAAGATTTTTAAAGTTTTAAAAATATATTTAGTACAGGATATATAGAGTCTCAATACACAGATCAGACTCACAGTGATCCTCTTGTTTTCGGCCTCTCAAGAGCTGAGATTACAGATGCATGGCACCGGACCCAGTCTCAGTCACCAACTCAGCATGCGTGGGGGCAGGACATGGCCAGCAGGGCACACCAGGGATTGAACCCCAGTCCCTATACCTGAGTGAGAGACTGCTGAGTTATCCGGCCAGCCCCTACTGAAAAGATTTTTGCAACGTAATTTCCTCTCACAATTTTTGTCAAATGTAATATAAAACTTCCATTAATATTTTTTTAAAAATTATTTGCATGTAATTACCATGCAGCTGATGTAATTAAAATTCAGTGCTTTTTACTATACTAGCAAACACATGCAGCTATCACATGTTCATTTAAAACTCTATTTCCTTATCTGAAGAAGAAACACCATGTAGCCGTCATTCCAGATCTTCATCTAACCTACCCATAAGCAAATATTAATTTACTTCTTATACTTACAGATTTCCATATTCAAAGCAAGACTTTCTACTGAGTGTAGCTCTACAACACATTGTCTTTTGGAACTGGTTTATTTGAATTAAAATAAATGTTTCAACATCCATACACAAATTATAATATTTGATGAAAAACCCTTTGGCGACAGGAACGGTTCAGCCTGGTTCTCTCCCTGAAGCGATCTCAGAAATGGGAACGCCAATAGAGGGCACCAGCGGGCTGTCTGGAAAGCCTC
Source organism: Myocastor coypus (assembly GCA_004027025.1). Classification (NCBI taxonomy): domain Eukaryota; kingdom Metazoa; phylum Chordata; class Mammalia; order Rodentia; family Myocastoridae; genus Myocastor; species Myocastor coypus. The sequence goes on from PVJA010053356.1 coordinate 4,330, forward strand.
TCACGCGGGTAGACAGACAGCGAGAGCTCGCCGGGAAGGCAGCTTCTAGCTGCGTCCTGTCCTCAGCTGTGAGAGCACAAAAGCAAGAACTTCCACCGTCCTTGAGTGCAAAGATATATTATGAAACTATGAAAATGTGATTCACTTTCAGTATGTCGGCGCTTACCGGCAGACTCTCTATATTGTGTGTAATGCATGTGATGTTTTCTCTGTATAAATTTTATTTCTAGATGTAGACTTCACTGCAGAATGGTAATTTCAAAGAGAGTATTTAGTGATACAGTCCAGTCTTGGGGATGCGTATTGATGAAGCTATGTAGGCACGTTACCAAGGGACTATGCACACATAATTGAACCTGGCGCTTTCCCACTCTTTTGCTTTTGGGTTACTTTTATATGCAACCAAATTTATTACAGAATGACAAGTATGGTAGCATCTACACTTCAACAATAAATAGCAAAGTCAATGCACAGAGCTATTTCAATATTTTAGGGAATAAAAAACATCAGCAAGCTTATGCTTTGGCCTTGACCTGCTGTGAACTCAGGAAGATGTATGTCTTCTGGGCTAAAACAGGGAAATAACTCACTCATATCTTGCACTTCATCAGTGGAATTTTCTCCCGCTACCTCAAATCTTTCTTTCTTTTTTTCTTTAAATGTATTTAGTCCAAGGTCTACAGTGTCTCACTACGCAATTCGGATTCATAGTGACATTCCTGGTTTCAGCCTCCCAAGCGCTGGGATTACAGGCCCGTGCCACCATGCCCAGTCTAAAACTTTCTCTATTTTAAGAATGACATATTAATGGAATTGGAAAGCATGAACTTTATTATCAATTTTTGCTAGTGTCTGCTTAATATTTCTCCATTACTTCTAAAGAGAGATTACCTGTGTTAAGTAACAGAATATATATGGATTATACTACATATATGCACCCTATATAGCATAGTGCATATGTATGTGGAAAGAAAAAAACTCTTTTTGCCAGGAATAATTTAGCACAGATCAGACCAAGATTATGGAGAACCCTCTTTTACAAATGATTGTTATTTTGCTTAAAGCAGGTTTGGGAAACAAGAATAGAAGTACAGTCTTTTACAGCAGTGCTTAATTACGCGTCCTTCAATATTTTAAAGTGATTCTTATTATGTGCTGAGAATGCACTTACTATAAAATCTGGAGCTATAATCACAAAAGAGGGGCTGGGGAGATAGCTCTGAGGCACAAGAGCCTACTGGGTAAGTGCAAGGTCGTGAGTTTGAACCCTGGTCCCACCAAAAAAAAAAAAAAAAAAAAATCACAAAAGACCATATTTTATATCAAGAGAATCTCGTATTTTATTTGTAGACAGGAACATTCTAAGGGATAATAGTAGCTGGGCGTGGTAGCACGAGCCTATAGTCGCAGCATTTGGGATGCTGAGGCAGGAGGATCGGTGTGAGTTCGAGACCAGTCTGGTCTACAAAAGTGAGCTCAAAGCCAGCCTAAACTGCATAGTGAGACCCTGTCTCAAAAAGACAAAAGCAAAAGGGGGGGATAATAATTACACACAATGTGAATGAAGGAGTGATTAACTGCAAGAGAAAATAAGCTTTCTCCATAAAACCCTGTCCAAAGTAGAGATTAGGGGACATGTAAGGAAATGGCTCATACACCCCTGGGAGTCACAGTCAGAGTGGAAGAAAGAATTTGTATTGTATGTAATGTGTACATGTGTCTTAGAGAATGGCCAGCTTAGGCTATAGTAGCACATGCAATTCATAAGAAAAAAAAAAAGCTGATTTCATGGTGTATTGGGAAAGGAAGGTGAAAAATAATTTTAAAATATGTTTTGACAAGTTCTTTCTTTCTTTCTTTCTTTCTTTCCTCCCTTTCTTCTTCCTTCCTCCCTCCCTCTCTCCCTTCCACCCTTCCTTCCTTCCTTTCTTCCTTGCTTCTTTCTTTCTTTCTTTCTTTCTTTCTTTCTTTCTTTCTTTCACTGAAGGGTCTTGCTATGTAGTTCAGGCTGGCTTTGAACTCACTATGTAGCCAGCACTGGACTCAATTCACACCAATCCTCTTGCCTTAGTCCGAAGTATTAGGGTTAAAGTCATGCCTTGCCATGTCCAGCATGATTGTGAGGATTTGTTTACAATAGAATCTGAGCCTGCAATCATAAAATGACTATGAATGATAAATAGCAACAATTGGAGACAATCATTAGTGCTTGCAAAACTAGAGGTGGCCCCAGTGAAATGGAATGCATGAAGATAATAAAGATCTGTGAAAAAGCCACTGGTAGAAGTAACACACACGTATTTGTGGTTGTGATACCAGCTGGAACAGAATCATATTCATTTCTCAAAAAAATTTTCCTATCTGGTGAAATGGTCTCATCAAAAGTTTAATTAAATCCCCAGGGGATTTGACTGGCCTTGGGAGACACAGAAGTTAGGTGTTTTGCTATATAGGTCTTGCTTTAACTTGCTCTTAGCCACACAGCAGAAAAGTATATCTTTCAGGCATAAAAAGTAAAGCTAGATTAGTATGCTGAGCTGTAAAAGTCTTAAATCAACAGCTTCCGACATTGCCAGTTCTGCCAATAACCCACTAAAATTATGAAACATTGTACTATGTATACAATTACTTTCTCTTAGTTCAATGAGAATAAATTTTTGTATCAATAATGATTAGAAAAATTATCATGTCTGCATCCTGTGCTCTAAGTAACTACTATGAGGACAACAATATGCATTGTATCAATGATAGGGAATGTACTACTACCTGTTTTGAAACTGTCTCATTGTTATTTCTTATTAAAAGTAATAGAAAAGGTTAATTTAAAAAGGTTAATTATCAGAAGAATCTTGTACCTTTTGAAAATTCTGTTAATTATTATTGGGTTTTGGAATTGCGTGGTGCTGACTTGTGAGCTGGTAGGACTGAAATGCAAACAGTTCATGCCCAATAATTGTGAAGTATCTGGAACGAACAAAATTCTAGGAAAGTTAGGAAATTGTCACAATGCATCTTTAGTCACTTTTTTCATGGACCACTATGCGATGCATATTTGAACCCAATAAAGAATAAGCACATCTTAGCCATATGAGTATTTGAAAAGCAAAAATTTATTTTGTCCAAAACTGTATTATATCTCCTGCCTGTCACACTCTCTTATTTTGAAAGGTGACTTGTTTTGATTTCAAAGGCCTACACTTGAAAAATTGTCTCTCGGTGAAACTTAACTGAGTCTCACCCATATATGATTTTGCTAAGACTACAGAGTTTCATGCCTTGAGTTGTTAATGAAATCGATTAAGAATGTGGGGGCAACTACAATGAAATTATTATTTTTGTATTGCTACACATGTATGTTTGGGCGCAAGCAATGGAATTTCATGGTATGAACGTTGCCTCAAAAATTCATGTGCTGGATATGTGAACTCCAAATTCAGCAATTAATGTTATTTTGCTGATGGAGTATTTGAAAGGTAGTTAGGATTAGAAGTCATGAAAATGGGTTTCCCATGATCCATTATTGGTTTTATATAAAAGGGAACAGAGAAACAAAGAACGCAGAACACACTAGCATGCTTGCTTTGTCTTGCCATGTAATGCCCTTAGATACGCTGTACATGGCAAGAACGTCATCCCTGGATGTCAGCGTACTGCTCGTGGAATTTCACCCCTCCTGCGGTGGATTACCAGCTGGTGATCAACGCGTAACGCTCAGCTCAATGGCATCAGCGTGGTGCTACGTGGGAGTTCCTCCTGATGACTGTTGCCCGTGGCTACCACGCTGGAGCTGCACCCTACATTTGCTTTCCTTTCGCACATCAGATATCTCATCCTTCTTGTCCTGAGTTGGAGAACCATGCAGACCTCACTGGATTAGCACAGTTTTGCCATGCATAAGTTTTAGAATCTCAGTAAGAACACCTGTTATATATATTTCTTTGTAAATCATCTATATTGGTGATTAAACCACCCAACATATATCAAGACACATACAAATTTTATTTTCAATTTCAACTTTTATTTTCTTTATTGTAGCCGCATTTAAAAGAAGCTAAGCTCCATTTTTCTCTAACGACTTTAAACATGTCCCTAGAAGTTTTTATACACATCATTCAGACTCTTCTTATATAGCTGCCATTATCCAATTATAACCTACTTTTAAATTTTTAATTAATTAAGTCAATAAGTGCTTAGGCATTCATCTATTTTTAACCACAACACTCATATTCTTCCTGTTAGCTGTTGGCATCAACACTTGAAGACTTAATAGCTAGTGTTTCAGTGATACTCAGACATTGCACTTTTATTTTTTGTTGGAGCAAGCATGTAAAATCTAAAACCAGAGAATTATGTTCGAACATTCAACAAAGTAGGCTATAAACCAGTACTCAGATTGAATCACTTTTAATAATAATAAGTTGATATTAAGATAGGCTTTCTTCTATATGTATCTAATCTATTAGATATTTCTTTTTTAAGTTTATGAAACATGAATTTTGCATTTTTTCTTTCAGAGTTCATATGGATTTTTTAATTAAAATTGGAAAACATTTAATTTGACACATTTATATAATTATTTACATACATTTGCCGTCTTATCTGTTGACTGGACATGGCATGGTACCAAGACATCTAGTTACATGGTGGCATTGGAATGTTGATGAGATAATTGCTGGGTGAGTAGATGTGGCCCAATGGGGGCTGGGAAACACACAGTATCCCAAGACTAATCCTCCTTCCAGGGTCCTAAGGGAAACAGGACATAAAAGTGACAAAAGCCCACGAATTCTCAAAAGCGACAGGCCGGACCACATGAATGTTAGCTCTCTGACCTGACCTTCAGTAATCTTTTCCCTAATGGAACCGTGTGGACTGCATCTCTTGGATGTGATTGAATCAGAGTGAATTCTGGGGCAGGCAGGGTGCTAGGGTGTCTTAGCAGCCTGTCTGACCGAAGGATGCAGAGAAAGGCACCTGGGGAGGGTGCACAGCTTTTAAGATCCTAAAGTCTGAATTTATCTGTGTGCTTTTATTTCCCTGTCACACCAACACTACTCTTTGGTTTAGGCCACTTTTTGGTTTCTACTGCCATGGCTATGCCCAGAACCTTATGGTCAGTGCATAAAGCTGCTTTTTTCTTTTTCCATCTCTCAGATCCATCATGTGGTGCAAAGGTGAGTTTACCATTGGAATCACTACCGTGAACACTTTGAAACTGCTAAGATGAATGGGACTGTTTGAATCAATCCAAATTCTTTCAAAAGAATAAGTAGGAAGGAACTTCTGATCTGGGCTGTATTTTCCTGCCGTTCTGTTAAGCCTCTGGCTTTTGGATTAGATCTACAGTGGTAGATTTCCTAAGTCTCCAGCCCATTTTCTTGCTGACTGCAGGTTTTGTGACTTCTCTCTCTTTTGTAATTTACATAAACATATATAAATTCATATATATATATATATATATATATATATATATATATATATATAAAGCTAAGGAAGGAGGAAGGCTGAGAGTTCAAGTCCCACCTGGACTACAGAGTGAGATAATCTTTAAAAAATTTACAGGGGCTGAGGAGAGAGCTCAGTGGTCTAAGGGACTGTCTGACAAGTGCAAGACCCCCAATTCAATCACAGGTACCTCATATTATGTCAGCCCCCAAATCAGATATGGTGGCACAGGCCTATAATCCCAACCCTGGGAAGGCTGAGACAGGAAGATCACTAGGAGTCTGATGTACACAGCAAGACCCTGCACCAAGTATGTAAATCAGGGCTGGCAAGATAGTTCAGCATACTAAGCGCCTGCTTAGACAAGTGCAACGACAGAGGTTTGATTCCTAGAACCACATGTGCTGGCTGTTACGGTTTCTGTACAGTTGTACCACCACAAGCCTCATGTAGTCATGAGGTGGCTTCTGAAATTTGTAATTGATTTTTTTAAATTGTTTAAATTTAACATGGGTTATATTACATATTTTCATCATCAGATCAGTTTAGATTAATACATATAGGTATATAAGATTGATCAAACAATTAAACATTAACCCTTCTAAATCAACATTATTATTTTTTTTCTTTTCCCTTCTTTTCTTTGAAAGTTGACATATTGCATATTGTCCTCACAATCGTTCTACAGGGTACAGTGTGTGGGCATGACCCATCTTCCTATTGATGTTGCTTAGAAAAAAAAAAAAAAAG